>JAZKJV010001150.1:0-262198 GCA_037367405.1 Ottelia alismoides | reverse complement strand
GTATCTGACTGAACTCTTACCATACAGATCCATGTGGTTAACCCTCATCCACTTTACCTGTTAAAAACTAACCAAATTTCATTATGTTCTTTTACATCATACTCATTTTGTTCTGTCAAATTTACATTCAATGACATTCCTCCTCTCCCTCCTCCTTATATCTGTTTCCCACCCCCTCTTCCTCGGCCTTTGCCCTCCCTGTCGTCCTCCTCGAAGCCCCGGCCCCGCCACGCCGCCCAAAGCCCCAACCCTGCCTCCCCTGCTTCCTCCATCCGCGCTGCCCGAAGCCCTGGCCCTCGCCCGTGTTCCCTGCTCCCCCCACCTTGCCGCTCGATGCCCCCCTCCCGCATCCTGCTCAAAGCCCCCGCCTCCTCCTCCCGCCGCCTGCCCCGCCGCCCACCCCGCCGCTCGATGCCCCCTCTCTCCTGCGGCCTGCTCGAAGCCCCCCGCCTCCTCCTTCTACCGCCCTACCCCACCTCCCTTGCTCCCCCATCTTGCCGTTTGATGCCCCCCTCCTCCCGGCTTGCTCGAAGCCCCCCCTCCCCTCCGCTGCTGTTCGAAGCCCCCCTCCTCCTCCCAGCTGCATGCTCAAAGCCCCCCCCCCCCCCTCGAGCCGCCTGCTCGAATTCCCCCATCCAGTCGAGCGCGCCCCTCGAACCCCCCTCCTCCGATAGAAACCCGACCCACCCCCCGGTCCAGCTGATGCAGAGAAGCCTCCTCCCCTCTGCCTGTGAGGAAGGAGAGAGGCGGTACGCATTCTTTTCTTCTCTTGGTTAATTCTAGCCATCCGATCGCGGATTGGTTAGATTAACTCATTTTTAACCAAAGGAAGTTAATTTTAGATGTGTCAATTTAACGGTAGGGTTCGTGGGGTAAGACGGAGCAAGTTTACAGAGCCGAGGGAGGAATTAAGATGTTTCAAAGGTCGTAGAGGTAAGGTGAAGATTATAGGGTCTACCGGGTAAAAATCCCTAATATTATAGAGAAAGGGATCCACTTCATGGAGTAGGTAACTTACCTAATATATTTTCCTTTTTTCCCACTTTTTTTATTTTTTTGAAAAATATTTTCATGGATTTTCATAACTATATCTCTCTAACATGTCATTCAAATTTCGTCAGAAACAGAGACTCATATACCCTCCATCCAGAACAAGTAATTTTAACGGTCTTAGATTTGTTGTAATTACCTGTTTTGGATGGAAGGCATATGAGTCTCTATTTCTGACGAAATTTGAATGACATATTAGAGGTATATAGTTATTAAATTCATGAAAGTATTTTTTAAAAAAATAAAAAAAATGAAAAAAAATAAAGTAGATAAATTACCTACTTCATGAAGTAGATCCCTTTCCTCTATATTATCTCACTTGATAATGTAATTGATCTTTTTTCAAAAAAGAGACAGAAGTACCGTGATGCACAAGCAAATAGAAGAAGCCAGGTCAAGTCTACTTGATTGAAGTCAAACGGACTCTTTCCTTCACCCTTTGCTCGTCCTCCATATTTCTTTTCCATTTCTTCTCTCTCGTGCGAAAACTACCCGAACCTTCCTCCGTCGAAACTACCCCTATATCCCAAACAAATCCCACTCCATCGCGAGTGGCATCTGACGTAATTCTTTCCTCCACAAGTGTCAAACCCCTCTCTCTCCCACAACTAAACCCCGTACCCCTCCCTCACCTCCACCGACGACGCCCACACCATGGCCTCTACTCCGCGGCTCATCGTCGCCCTCCTCCTCCTGGCCTCGTTGACCTGCACCTCGCTCGCTGAGATCCGCCAATCCAAGCTCCGATCGGAGTCGCAATCCGTGGTCGCCCTGAACGAGTTCGGGTACACCCACCACGGCGTCCTCGAGCTGAACGCGTCGGCGATCCGGATCTCCGACAGCAGCCCGGACCTCGACCTTTCCAAGCTCGGGTTCGTCCTCACCACGCGCGATGCGTGGGCTCACGTGCGGGAGCAGATCAATGACAGGGACGTGGAGTGCCCTCTACAGTCCACACTCGTCAAGAAGGTCTACGCGTTCGAGCACCTCCGCGATGGATCCAAGGGCGATGCGTCGAAGCCCGTCGCGGACTCGTTTGGTGTCCAAGTGGACGAGACCGATCCAGGTCTTTACACCGTGGTCTTCGTCAACTGCCTCACGCAGGTGAATTTTGTTTGTTTTGGATATCCGGCTTTTGGATCCAGGATTGGTTAGGGTCTTTAAGAAGGGGGACGAGTAGAAATTGTTGAAAATGAAATCCTTTTCATATACAAATATGAAAGATGGCGCCTTTTTTCTCACAATTATGCAGATGGCGCCTTTTTTAATATATGATATTTGACCAACTGGTACGTTTTCGTTTTCGTTTATATGGAGGGATTGGAAGGGGAAGAGAAGCAAATAAATGGAAAGGAAAAGAGAGGAGGGAAGAAAACAAGTTCATTGTTTGGAAATGAAGATAAAGAGGGAAGGAGCGGAGAAAACAAGTTCCTTGTTTGGAAATGAAGATGGAGAGGGAAGGAGCGGAGACAACAAGCTCAGGCTGTAGAGTCACCGCCTTAATTACTCCATCCAGCGATTATGGTTTAACATTCAGAATTAGTGATGCAAACAGATTGAGATCTATCAGTCTCTAATCCATCATCATATCCGTTTTATACAGATTTTGATACCGTATCCATATCCATTTTAAAATGGATGTGATTATAGATATGATTTCAATATCGGCAAATATCTTTATCCATATATCCATTTTCATATATAAATATAGTTATAGATTTATTTTCAACTATATATAACCTAATTTTATAAATTCTTTCAACGTATTTAGTATAATTATTATGATATAACACGTTTAGTATATTTATATCATGTGTTCTCCATCCAATACATTATATTTAAGCTAACATGTAAATTATTTCTAATATTATTATTGTGCGATCCATATCTATTTTACATTCGTATCTGTTTTTAAATGGACTGGTGGTAGTGCAGTGTGTCTATCACACAAAAGACCAAGGTTCAAATCCCCTTTTGTGGGGTTTGCGTTAGGTAGTTGACAACTAATGTAAAAGATACTCGAATCTTTCAACATGGATTTGAGCAAAAATCCATGTACCTGACCCTACTTATAGTGGGAGAAGGTTTCGTCATTTTTTTATCCGTTTTGCAAGGATATGATACTACAACTTTTATATTCATCAATATTCGCATTCATATCCTTATTCATACTTAAAAATGGATAAGGTTGTGATAACACATATTTATATCCGTATTCAAAATAGTTGGTTTTTAGGATATGGATGTTCTTAAAAAAACAGATCGATTCTTTGGTAAATCGTGACTGTTAAATTGACTTTCAAGGGCCAGGGTGTTACATCGATTCCAACTGTAGAACCCCGACAGTAGGGGGTCTGAAGACTTTGAACCCACTGTGTAGATGTTACACCAGGAGTCATTTTCTGCTTCTTTTAGATTTGGCTTTTAACTTCGAAGATTCTCTGGTGGAGTCTTTTGAGAATTGGTAACTAGAAGGTCTTGAGCTATGATCCTTTAGGATTGTAAGCCTGAACACTTAGCAAGGTCCTAAATGTCGGTTTCGGTCACCATTTCAGTGACTGACCGAAACGGAATTTTGGTCGAATTTCGACTGAAATTTCGGTCATTTCGATCATATTTTGTACTATGGCCCCCATATTTCGATCATTTCGGCCATTTCGATTAAATTTCGATTTCGACATGATATTGATATTCGACAAAAAATTGATCGAATTTCGTTGAAATTTGAGGCCATGACACTTAAACACCATACTATTAATGTGGATTCTTGATGGTAGACTTTTGATGTAGGGTTGCTGACGGTTTCTGCACATGGGTATTGTGTTTTGTTTCATCCATTGCAACTAGTGTTTAGCAACACTCAGGCTAATGAACACCTTAGGAACTTGAGAGAACTGGTGACGAGAGAAACCATGTGTGGTTGGGATGGGACTCCTTGATAGATGATGCTTAAAAGCATTTGCATCCATTGCTCAAGTTAAGATTCCCTCCTTTTTGTCACTACCATTGTTACCTTTCAGAGAATAAGTTCCCCTTGAATTTACATGACTTGAGGAGGAAGAGATCGATAAAGAATGCTCTCACTTGGGTCAATGGATAACTAATGTGAATCCAACATTTCCTTTGTGTTGGTTTCATCATGTGTGTAGGATGAAACCATTATGTGGTAGGGTGCAATGGACTGAACTTCCATCATGATCTGCATAATTTGAATGTGAAGACATGATGTGATTTTTGGGTCATGTCATCCTTATGTGAATGCCTTCCAATTCTTCACTACTTATTGGGGATACCTTTTTATTCCCAATGAATTTTGGACGAACAGTAGTATATTCATCCTTTGATTTTTCAGAAACAGAGAGAAGAACATACCATCTACATATCTTATTTTTTATTATAGTCAAAATAGTAAGCAAGATACAAATAGTGTCACCATTCTTCTCCTATGTTAACCAGGCTGAAGCTTGATGCCAAGAGCCTGTCAAAAAGATTAGGTATGAAGATTGAAAAGGATGTTAACATCGCTATTGACACATCCTACATGGCGGCGCAGAATTAGGAATTTCATCAAGGATTAACAACTCACCAGCATAAGGATATATTTGTTAATGCTAATTGATGCATTCGAAAAAACGAGAAGGAGTCGAGAGATGAAGATTGATGCGACGAGGCTCACGAATGAAAGATTAATGCGGATGAGAGGTGGGGCATGAGACAAATAAAAAAAGATGGGGATAAGGACGGAGGAGAACTTCGAAGCCAATAACTTAATTCATTATTGCATAACCTGTTTCAAAACAATACTACCCTTTTTTATAGAAGGGGTGGATTACAAAATAAATACGGAAAATAAAAGTAAACCACTGACCCTAATTGGCTCCTAAAATTCCTCTAACCTAAAATATCTACCATGATAATTGGGATTCTAATTGGTCTCAATTTACTTATTGAGAGTAATACTAATTTGTCAAAATCTGTAAACCGTGCTTTCAACAATAGAATTTGACCCTTCTTTTATAGGAGATAGATGTTCGGAAATTATGGATTTGTCAAAATCTTTAATCTCTGTGTGCACCACTACAATTTTTGTCAAATACTTTATTCATAAAAAACATTGTTGGAGGAAAAAAATTCAACAATAGAATCGTGCATATGTTAGTTAAATTACATAAAAGTCTAAGAAAAAAGAAAGTGTGAAAAAATGCACGAAATAAATCAACTAGTGTCACTTACCCTCGAGTTGGAACATGCATAAAAACGTGCCAAGTTTATCGGTTAGAAAATCATTGCACTTCTAGGAAAGCCATTTAATGAAGGTACATACAAGTCCGAACTCATAGGAGACATTGGGGCAACAGTCTTTCCTTTCGTAACATTGCGAACATGGTCCAAAAAGAGGCGCCATTGAGGCATCAAGGCATATGTTTCATGGCAAGGCATCTAAATAGTAACCTGAGGCATACCAACATTTTAAGTGTTGATATCGATGTCATTTCGGCAATATCAAAAAAGGGCATGCCACCGACATTATGATGAAATCCCTAGATCATGTCACAAGTAAACAAAATCATTTAGTTTCAAAATAACAAAGTTTGTACTAGTGTATTTCTACTATCATCTTACATTTTAAGAAAAGTCAATATGTAAAACAAAAAATTGTCAAAAGTACTAGAGAATTTGGACCTCAATGAATCATCAGTGTACCATTCTTTATTCATATGGAAGAATGGAAAAGGAACGGTAGCAATGTTCGTTTATGTGAGTGACATCATATTCACATGAGATGACTTTGACATTGTTACAGAAGTGAAGAAGCAACTATCAGAATAATTTATGATCAAAGACTTGGGGTCACCAAGATACTTTCTAGGGATTGAAATATCTAAATCCAAGAGAGGACTTGCTATGTTCCAATGGAAGTATGCCACTGATCTGCTTCAAGAAACATGGATGCTAGAGTCTAAGACAGTACAAAAACCCATGGATCCTAAGGGATATGTATATATATAAGCCAGGAGTTGTCGAAGATATTGTTCGATACATGTCCCTAGTAGGCACATAACTTTATCTAACAATTATTTGACCGGATATATCTCTTATTGTCGGGAAACTGATCCAGTTCATGGACTCCCCAATTTAAGCTCACTTCAATGCATGCATGATGATCCAAAGGTACATCAAGTCCTTTACTGGGAAACCTATTGTTCACCATAGGTAACACCTTCGATTTCATAGTGTATTTGAATGGATAGTACGGAGAATGCATGGTAGATAGATTATATGCTCCTGGATTCTACACTTACTTGATAGGAAACATGGTTACTTGGATAATAAAAGACAAGAAGTGGTCTTCTACTCGATTACTGAGAGTGAAGACAGAGACATGCCTCATGTAGTAGCAAAACTAGTATGAATTTGATCCGTACTCACAAATCTTCAAAACATTGTTAGCGATATCATGGAGCTTATATGCGGCAACCGCACAACAATGCATATAGCCAACAACTCCATGTTTCATGAACACACAAAACATGTGGAAGTTCACTACCATTACACTAGAGATCTGATTTAATGAGGGTCGTTCCATGCTGCCAGAGCATCATCTACATATCAGATAACATATATGTTCACCAAACCACCTGCATGCAGTTCGAGAAATGTTACAACAAGTTGAGCATGATTGATATATATGCTCCAGCTTGAAGAGTGTTGAGTACTATTTCGTAAGCCCTAACCTTAGGAGCATCTTAGTAAGCTCGTTATAAGAGTCGCGTCCCATTGTAACCCTAACCATAGGTCTCCACATGTATAAGGAGCCCTAAAGTTCTCATTCTTGATTCTCATTTGATGAGCATAGCCTCTCGTAACATTTGGAAGCCAACTGTCAGGGTATAGGAAAGAGCAAAGACAGTGTCAATATCAACAAAATAGCATGCATACTCATAGGGAGCAGCTTTGTTGGCCCAAGATGGTTTTCAAACTTCTCCCTAATCCTGTCAGAATAGTGGTTGCACTTGTAATACACGTAGGGTTAAGTAGAACAAAAACGACAACAACCATCATCATGCTCATATCCTTGTCAATAAGAGCAGCCTCCATGATTAGAGCTCAGAAGCAAGGCGTCAAATATCGGTTTCGGTCACCGTATCGGTGACCTGACCGAAACAGAATTTCGACCGTATTTCACTCAAAATTTCGGTCCCATTTTCTTCAGCGGACCCCCTTACAACCTAAAATATTGGCCATTTTTGTCGTATTTCAGTGAGACGTCGAAACCGAAATTCGGTCAAATTTCAACGATATTTGATGCCATGCTTAGAAGGGTTATTGACTTGACCAAAAGCAGCAAGAGCAATGGTATTTATAGATACAATAGACGGTTGAGTGATCCTTACATTTGTCATGTCGATCTTCTGGAGATTGCTATGGATAGCCTCCAAATAAAGAACAAGAGAATATTTGATCTCTAGCAGCCTGATATCTAGGACTAAGGCAATCCATGTATACCTACCACCTATGGGCGCAAGTACCTTGCTTGTCACAACTGGGCGGCTTGAAGATGCACAGTTCCTCAAAAAAGAACTCTATGGAATCATATTAATGTATTAAATATGTATCATTCTGGTTGGTAGACCAGATATTATGATAAATATCAGCCAGTCTGACTTTGCTAGAGCCTAGACTTATGGAAATACTTACTTTTTAGCGTCACCCACATGTCTTTGGGAGTCTTCCTCTCCTATAAATGAATTTCGGTTGTGGTGACTCCCGTCTCGGGAGCGCACCCTCTTTTCAATAAAAAAAGTCTTTGGGAATCTGCTCACAGTTCCTCAAAAAAGAAGTCTATGGAATTGTATTAATTTATTAAATATGTTTCATAATGGTTGGTAGACCAGATCTTATGATAAATATCAGCCATTCTGACTTAGCTAGACTTATGGAAATACTTTTTAGCCTCGCCCACATGTCTTTGGGAGTCTGCTTTTAAATTGATTGCACACAATCTTCTACACGTTGTTCATGAGACAAAAAACATGATATTGGTCCTGCCCCTTGTTTCTCAAAGCTGTCATTAGTAGACTTCAGAATGCTTCTTATCAACATGTAAAGGTTCTTTTGGCCTTCCACAAATATTCGATAAGCCTGAAACTATAAATTATAGTTAGGAGCACCATTCAGTTTGATTGTGGTACCCTGAATCATGTGAGAACAAAATGAGATTTACAATTTGGTCTTATTGTGACTGTCCTAGATGCGGTTGAAGTAGTCAGCATAAAAAGGAGGTTGTAGGGGATGAACCACTCCAATAAAATCAAAGTAACATATAAGTAGTAGATAACTCAGGTCAAACATTGCAGTTGGACAACATACTTTGTGCAGGACAACAGAAGTGATGCGAAGGGTCACTAGGAAAAAGTATATGCCTCTAGAGGCTCAGAAATGCATGATAATGGTTAAAAAGTCATCAAGGTTGACAAGTAGATCATAACTGGTCGGAGAAGAACCAGTTGGGGGGCATAATATGTGATGAAGGTCAACAAGATGTAGAGACTGACAGTCTGACAGAGCAACTAGAAATCTAACGAGGCCGCAAGAACCTGCGACAGGGGCAACTGCTAGGGGCGGCAGTTGGGCCAGTTGCTTGCATCATTGGTTGGGTCAGGAGCAGCCTGGAGCAGTCGTTGGCAGCGTCGGTTGGGATCGATAACGATAATTGCAAGGGGTGGTGGCTTGAGAGAGGAGGTGGGTTGTTATTAGAGAAAGAAAGGAGAGATGCTAAGCAGCTATAGAAATCTAGGTTAGACGAATGATTTTATTATTCAACCATGAAAGCATAACCCTTATTTTACATGAAAATAATGTTGAGTAAATTATGCGAGTCCCAAGCAGAAATAAGAAAACATGATAAAGATACATGAAATAAAATAACTAACAACAAACCTTTGAGGACAGTGGCTGCCTATATGTGTATGATCTCTCTCAATATGTACGAGACCATGGATATGAATAATCCAAAAACTATACAGACACGTAATATGTATATTTTTTAAGTCGTCATTGAGATGAAAAGATTATACAAGTCAGTTCTGCAATAAGTTTGGACAAATCTTATGTATAAGAAGAATCGATTGTCAATTTTTTTGCATTATAATGTATGAAGACAGAAAATGACATTCCTTTTTTTCAATTTATCGCCCAATATCTCTACATGATACCCATTTAAATGGTTTGGTGGTAGTGCAGTGTGCCTACCACCCAAAAGACCAGGGTTCAAATCCCCCCTTGTGGGGGTTGTGTTAGGTAGTCGACAATCAGTGTAAAAAATAGTCGAATCTTTCAACATGAATTTGAGCAAGAATCCATGTACCTGACCCTACTTATAGTGGGAGAAGGCTTTGCCATTTTTTTATTGTCCAATATCTTTACATACTTGGTAGATATAAAAAAAGCAACCTCATTATAACCTCCAAACCTTTTCTTTTGATAAAGATATCTTAAAATATGAAGCTAAGAACCAGATGAGAGTTAATTAAATACAACGGGATCTGTTGGATTTTCTAATTTTTTTGCTACTCTAATTAGATTAATTAAATATATGGGTGTACCAGTTATTTTTCAGTTTATGTTATGAAAAAGCCTTCCCTGTTTTTGAAGTTGCATTTCCGAGACCCGTACCTCAGTCCAAACAGTTAGTGGTTGTGGGACCTCTCACTAATCACCTTCCTGAATAGGAAAACGATTACTACTAGGGTAGGGCTGAGTCTCATCCCAGAGGGGGTGCAAGAATGAGGTGAGGGACCTGCCAGTAGTTTTCCTCTTTTGGCACCTCTTCTCCTTCTTTGTTTGGTTGAGGACTGAGCTTAAGGCGAAAAGTTGTCATGGACTAGCTGACTGAGGTAGGGAGATCTCCGCATGCTCGCAACTTAGATTATAGGCTTTCTTTCTTTCTTGCCAAGTGATGCATGAGGCAGTTTCTATCACGAGTGTTTCCCTACATCCATTGGGCTAGGTCTCGAAGCAAGATTTTCTATAAATGAAATCATGGCCTCTCTCTTCTGTTTAAGCACGGAAGCCTCGGATAAAAAAACAAGATCCTGAGCTCCGGAAGCTAGCTCCTATGTTTTTTTTCCATGTTAGTGTTTCTCTACGAACATGGAATTTTCCGATTTGATATAGTTAGGAAAAACCTAATGCTGAATTTGACTGGCATCCCTACAGGATGCCTCCGCTGTGGTTGACCGGAGGATTAGAGTAGGGTGTGCAAATCTAAACTTAAGGATTGATTTTTTTATAAATAAATAAATAAATAGTTATATAAAATTAATTTCGGCAAAACTTGTATTCTTCCTCTCTGTTCATACTTTTTTTATTCCCTGGGCGAGGGTTAAATATTTGCCATGTTAGAATGCAATGCACTGAATACATTCCTTTGAATGAATTCCAATCAGCTATTATTTGCATTGTAATGATCTATCCATAATATTGGGATTTCAAGAACATTTTAGTAAGTTATAATATATAGAAAATTGAAGTAAAAAAATGTGCTAAGCCTTCTCCCACTATAAGCAGGGTCGGCTACATGGATTCTTGTTCAAATCTATGTTGAAAGATTCGACTATTTTTTTACGCTGGCCGTCGACTAGATAACGCAACCCCTGCAAGAATGGGATTTGAACCCTGATCTTTTGTGCGGTAGACACACTGTACTACCACTAGACCATTAAGTGGGTACAATAAATTGAATTAGTGTTGGAAAAAAATTATGTATGCTTTGTATCAAAGTAGGTATACAAAACTAAGGGGTTGGCATGGCCCCTCCATAACATGCATTGTTTTTGCACCTGGTACTAGGAGACAGATAAGACTTGGATGTCCTTCTCTAGTAACATGACCATCCTGAAGCAGAACCCCTGACACTGAAGTAATTGGTAGGGGAAGCATGCGGGATAAAAAATGTCAGAGGTCCCCCACCCTTTCCTCCAACATATCAAGTAGAGAGTGATTAAGGTTTCTGGCCAAATTGGTATGAGTTGAGATAAGGTGGAACTGTGTACAGGATGAGCTTCATCTTCGGTCTTTTGAAAATTGAATAGATGGTCGATATTGCGTATACCTACAGAGGGCTTTTGCAACATATCATATACACATGCAGAAAGCAAATCATATATAGTATGAGCATGGAGTAAATATGCACTTTTGCCAACTACTTGAGATAAAAAATACTATGTCAATTGTATTTGAAGATTTTTTTTGCTTAGAGATCCTCAAATATCTTTGCTATATAAACACACTAAACTCTAAGGACGTGGTGTTGGAAAAAGAACTCAAGGACTGTATCATACCTTATAAATTGAAAAATAAAATTTAACTAGTCTGCTTTTGGTAAGTTTGTCATTTTGAGGGCATTGTTGTTGTAGCAGTACATACCAAACTGCATCAACTTCATTTCTGTAAAATGTATTTGACCAATCTATTTGCTCACCAGGAGGGGAAGGAGCTAAAGGTGTCTATGGATGTCTTATCTGTTATGTACAATAAGGATCCCAAGACTGGAATCCGTGATTACCTTTCAGCAGGTTCCACCATTCTCCCGTTCATGTATTTCTTCCTCTTCCTAATCTATGCCATTCTTGCTGGTGTTTGGGTCTACGTCCTTTACCGGAAACGTCTCACTGCGTTCCGCATCCACTACTTTATGCTTGCGGTAATTGTGCTGAAGGCTTTCGACCTTCTATTCGAAGCTGAGGACAAGTCATATATAAGTCGAACTGGAAGTGCCCATGGCTGGGACGTGCTCTTTTACATTTTCAGTTTTCTGAAGGGCATCATGTTATTCACTCTCATTGTTCTTATTGGCACTGGATGGTCCTTCCTGAAGCCATACCTCCAGGACAGGGACAAGAAGGTTTTGATGGTTGTTATCCCACTTCAGGTGATTGCCAACATTGCCCAGGTTGCCATTAATGAGACTGGTCCATATGCCCGTGAATGGGTGACTTGGAAGCAGATATTTTTACTTGTGGACGTTGTATGTTGTTGTGCGATTCTCTTCCCCATAGTGTGGTCAATAAAGAACCTCAGAGAAGCTGCTAAGACGGACGGGAAGGCGGCGGTCAACCTCATGAAGTTAACCCTCTTCAGGCAGTATTATATAGTTGTCATATGTTATATCTACTTCACCAGGGTGATTGTCTACGCCCTACAGACCATTTGCTCATACAGGTACACATGGACCAGTGTGATGGCTGGGGAGCTTGCCACCCTCGCCTTCTATATATTCACTGGGTACAATTTCAGACCTTTGGTTCATAATCCGTATTTTGCCGTTGATGACGATGAAGAGGAGGCAGCAGCGGAGGCCCTGAAGCTTGATGACGAATTTGAACTGTGAGAAAGAAATCTGCAAAGTTTCTGTATATGCTCATCTGTCAGGTAAAGACATTCAGTGGGGGAATGGAGCTGGGATTATGGGTGCATTGATGCATCCTAACCTAAGATTCCTGAAGGGCATGCTGTTATATTCCATGAGGGAGAGGTTACATATCCTCAGATCCATTGTTGAAAGACTATGTTCCCCCTTTACACTATGTTTTCTGCAATACCTAGTTGTCTTGAACATGATACCACAATTCTAATCTTGGATTGCTACTTGCATAAGCTTTTTATGATTGACACAATTTGTTTCATGTGACCCATGCCATTGCTACAAGTTGAGGTAGGCGAAGCATATCTGTGGTGATATCCGCAGCCGTGCTCATGGAGTTCTGGCATCTTGACATATGCTCAGCTTCGCAGACGACCTTCGGAGCGTAAGGTTTGAAGTTATTGCGGCCTCTATATTATTCTGTTGTATGCTTCTCTAACTGAGTGTAATTTCAATCCTCAACGGACAAAAATCTGTCATGTTGAATGCGTGTAAACGTTAGTGTGCTCTTCTGAGTTTTTCTAATTGCACTCATACCCTTCACTTTTTAGCTGTTACACTGTATCTTTGCAAAATTCACAACCTTGTCCGCTTGTTAGTGTTATAAAGATGCACACATGTAATAGCACAAGGGTATTGTTGTGAATTTTGTAGCAAATTAGGGAGACAAGTGTAATTGCAAAAAGGATGCATGCAGAAGTGTTATAGACGAAACTTGAATGTACAAGCATAGAAATCCCAAAATATTTATCCTACATTGTGTAGAAAAAAATGACTACATTGCATCACAACGTACCTAGAAGGCTAGAAAGCTTTAATATAGTCTATAGATGGCTGCATAATGAACGTAGCCACCTAAATTAAGACGATGATAGCGAGGTAAATGGATATGGATACATACGTGATCGATCTGCCACCACATTTGTTTGACTGATTTGAAATCCTTGTACATTTTAAAAAAGGTATGGATATTATTTGCATGTGTATTTGTATATTTGTTCTCATATATGAGTATATTTGTTGATTTATTTTTAATTATATGTAACATAATTTTACATTTTTTTTCAATATATTTGGCATAATCGTCATCAAATAAATACATTTAAAATATTTGTATAATGTGAAATCCATCTAATACATGTATATTTAAGTTAATTTGTAAAGTATTTTTGATATTGTTAGTATCGATACATATTTATTTTACATCTGTATCTTGTTTTGGTGGTCTGATAAAGAAGTTTATATATGTGCGTGCGTGCGTGTGTGTAGAGGAGTGATCCTATGAGAGCAAAAAATTGTGAGAGCATGAGAGAAATGATTCTGGGCCACATGATTCTGTTTTCTCTCTCCTGGTCTTCTCTCTCCTGGGTGAATTATGTGATCCAGAATCACCCCTCATGCTCTCACAACTTTTTGCTCTCATAGGATCACTCATCTATATATATGTATGTATATATCTGCATTTGTACGTATTTAAAAACAGATATACCTTACATAAAACGAGGATAGGAAAAAGGTCTTGTGCATGAAACGAAGGTAAAGGGAGATCAAACTATCTTGAAATTTTTGCACTAATAGCAAGTGGGAAACCCAAATAGTTTAATAAAATTTACCAAATCACCATCCAAAAGAAGAGGCAACCCAATTTTCCTCCCTCTGGTTAAGATTTGGAAGCATTTCATCAAGTATGCCGATGATGTTGATTAATAGTATAGGTAAGATTGGGTCTCCTTGCCACATCAAACTCTCATATTTGAAGAATCCTACATAGTTTCTATTTATTTTTAGCACGATTGCAGCGGTTTTTAGAATGATAATTTCCACTCAATGAACTTATCAGGACAACTTGAAGCATCAACACTTTAAGAATTAGGTCTCATCGTAGTGCGTCGAAAGCCTTCCAAACATTAACTATAAGAATGCAAGCTTTTTGCTTATTCGTAATCCAAGTCCCTTGTACTTTTGAGCATGGCCTCAAATTTCCCGAAATTCGACCGAATTTAAGTTTCGATGGGTAACCGAAATTCGATCGAATGTCCTATATCGGCCGAAATTTGGGGGCCTTAGTTCAAAAAACGATCGAAATGACTGAAATTTCGGTCGAATTTTGACCAAAATTCGGTCAAAACTTCGTTTCGATCAGCCACCAAAACGAAACCGAAATCTGACATTTAAGACCTTACTTTTGAGACAATTTATAGGCGTCGATCCATTTTTAAGAAACACACATTGTCTTAGGGGGGTTAGATTTTGCAATTTGATAGACCACCCGTCCACTATAATTTTGGAGATTATCCTAGGAGGAGTGTTAGTCAGGCTAATATGCATTAATATTGAATTATTTCCTAATATATATTTTGTTTATAGATTATCCCACTTAAAGTCATCCCTATATAAGTAGTTTAGTGTGGCGACGAAGTTATTTCTAATAAAAGGCCAATATGCTTTGAAGAATTCAATAATAAATCCACAAGAATGTGGATCATTGAAAGATTTGAATATTTTAGTTGCATTTTGGAATTCTATTGGTGAGAAAGGAACATTTAGATCTAGTACGTGTTCAATATTACCCACAAAATTTCCCCCTAAATATACCACAGAGGTGCCTCTCGCTCATGATCAACAAGTAAGCTTTTATAAACTTTAAAGCAAACCCTTGAGATCTCAATAGGGATTGAGTGTGATTGCCCAATTTTATCTTTTGGGAGCTTCACTAAGGTTCATGTATCAATCTATCGAGGCAAATGGTTGTAAGAATTTGGTGTTTCTAATCGTCTTCTTTAAGCCATCTAATCTTAGCATATTAGTTCTATCTTTCATACTCATTTTTTATTATGAGATTCTCCAAGTTTAGGTATGTTGGGAACCAAATCTGACCAAGCACCACACAAATAGAACAACAATCAGAGAAGAAAAGAATGCACAATCACACAAGACATGGATTTATAGTTGTTCGGCAATATGCCTACTTCACACGTCCATACCAGACTCTCTCTATCATTGCTTGAATGATTTGAGAGTTAATATAATTGGTGACCCCAAGGCACCTTTTTATACTGCAATAAAAAATACTATGGTACTCAACAATCCCATCATACCTTTGAAAATCTTAGAAATTATCGACAAGTATTTTGAATGCTGGCGAAAATATCAAATGTTCATTATAAGAGTGTATTATGATGCATACACATTTTAATGATAAAAAGCCACGCACACACACGCATATATGTGTGTGTGTTAATTGTATGAGTTATGTATACATTATTATCAATAAAACATGCTTTTAGTCATTAAAACACATGAACCATATTTGACTCATCAATGACCATTCTTACTTAGCTCCCATATCTTGTCCATTATCTTAAACTTACATCATAGAAAAATCTGAGAATATTTTAGCTTGAAGTCTCTTTTACAATGCCCCACTGTCATAGTTGTCGAAGGACATGTTTCACTTCAAATATTATTCCTTAACTCACTTAATGTACAATCTCAGTGTCTTGTGTCTCCTTTGTTTCATGGTATGCAACACATATAGTTTTCCTATGATAGGAACACTTACTACAAAAATGCTTAAAATCAACTTTTGCCTAAGTTTTGAATACGAGGCAAAAAGAGATGGAATGGGTAAACCGATCTATATCCAATTTGGTTAAATACAACAGAAATACTTATTCATTATGGTTTCATTAACAATAATGATCACCTCTTCTATCCATACTAGAGGAGGGAGTTTTCACAGTGATGCCATCATATGAGTCTATCCTTGGGATATAAACATTATTTGGCTACTCCTCAACCATCATATCCAAAAAGAAAAGAACTCATATCTCATAGTTGTTATTTTTTATCGAGTCCCTAATCACTTTCTATTATTCCTCGAGAGAGATTTATAACTCACACTTTCCTAAGGACCCATTATCATCAGAGTCATGAGCATGTTACCATGTACTTTGTGAAACTAGGTTAGTTGATACAACTCTTGAACTGCTAGGGCCATTCAAATCTTCGTAATCTTTAACATATACCTCTTGATCATTCTTTGTTTGGACCTCATGGTACTTGTGATTTACCTTTCAGTGCAACTGACACTCTAGTTGGTAGATCTTTCTGATGTGCAACGATACCTTTGGGAGGTGCCATTGCCTTGGACTGAGCTTGTTTAAGGGTAATGGGATTTGTGATTTTTCCACCATCTGCCCCTCTCACTGTAATCGTCCCTATTAGTTGTAAATCTAAATATCAAGTCATCATACATGATATATACAATCTCCCTGATTTTATCGCTAATTATTCTTGAATGCTACAAATGACTCTTAAATAATCGTACATTAAGAAATCAACAATCAAGAAATAATGATTAATATCATTGATAACTAATACATGAATATGTGAATGTAATTCATATAGTTGTCATTTAATTAATATGGATGCATAATTAATATCAATGTAATTCATATTTATTTAGGATCTACGTAATAATGATTCACAAAATTAATTAATACTAATGTAAATTAGATTCACATTCTTCATTAAAAATATAAAATGGATTTACATTTATTATGAACTACTAAATTGGATTCATTATTTAGTAGGTTGATTGTATTATTATCACATGATGGTTGGTGGTAATTAATGGAATAAATAAAATAATTAATCCTCACCTCCACCCCTCACGATTTGTAGGATCCCAAATGAAATTTGGTTGCACCTAAAGGACTAGAAGTCCATGGTTGGATACACCCTCCCATTTTGCTACTCAGGAAATGTGAGTGAGTTTAGTAGAAGAGATGCATCCATATTTAGCTTGCATGCTCACAAAAAGTTACTTAATTTTAGCACCTCTCATCCATTCGATTGTCATTATGTCTTATTTTTGCGGTCGGTTTGTAACTTGAAAGTTTATCAATCATCGATACGCAATCTTCACAAAATATTAACTAGACTTTTCCAAAATATGGTTACCAAGTATTGCATCAAAATATAGTTGGCAATTGGAATAGTAGGGTAGGTCAAGAAAGTTGGAGTAGAAATTTCAAAACTATTTGTATTATTCTATGATATAATCTATTTTTTACAAACATGTCTATTGATTTCAAAAATTGTAACTACCGTTACTCTTTCTAGCTATAGAATCATCTGACAACTTTTTTATTTCTTTTATAATTAAAATGCCATGTTTACAAGAAAAGTTATTTTTTCGACAAAGTTGACTTGCGATTTAAAATTGTACTAGCAAATATAATAATATTATAAACCTAATCACACAATATCTAAAAACTAGGGTGTATATACCCGGGCTTCGCAGCGTGGTCAGTAGATGGTAAGAGAGAAACTTGAAATTTTAGAATATTATCTAATTCTATAAAGAATTATTAAAATTATAGAATTCATATACGTAAACGTATTAGAATGATGTTGCTTTTATTTTAAATCTTATAAAGTTCGTTAAAGTTAAGATTAAAAATTTTCAGATTATATTTAGGAATCATTCTAACTCTGGAAGAATTGAATTTAAATTTAAATGAGGATATATCTAACCCAATCGTAGAGTAGGGACTTTGAGTATTAAATAAATTAGGAGAGATTAACCATTCGTAAAATAATCTAATATTTACGTGTCAAGTACCTGTATACACTTTTTAAATGTGATAATGATATAATAATAATAATTACCATCCATGCTAGACCTTTTTCATCCTTACTTGATGATGCAAAAGATCTAATCCGAAATTTAATTAGTTGACCGACCAAGGTGGATGGATGTTATCCATAATTAATATTTTGAATCATAGAATACTCATATTAATAGTGATGCCCTGGAAGATTAAATATGCGTACTTAATTAGATTATCAAAACATAAAATAAGAAAAACCACAAGAACCTCTGTATGGGGAAGATAAATAGAGAAAAGATGGGGTAAAGGTCGGCTATTACACACGTCACCAAGAAATCGTGGTTTCTTTTCAACATGAGAGAGAACAAAGCACGTAATCACGTGAGGAGAAAATAGGGAAAAGAAATGAGAGGATGTCAAAATACATGAAAGAGGGATATCTGCAATTTGTTCCTAACCATTCCCGAATAGGGAGACTGTCCACGTGCCAACAGTTGGGTGAAAAACCCAGCTTTATATAAGGTATATAGATAGTAATGATTTGAAAGTTTGAAACCCATCCAAAAATGGAATCAAATTTCATATTATAGTATCTTATTTGACGATTTGAAGATATTAGAAATACAAGCGTCATCTAAAATATACCTCAATATATTAATATTTAATAAATTTAATCCAACGTTTACCATAATCTAATGAAATCCGCGACTTTTTCCAAATAAATTGTTATTGTTGAATATGTCCCTCTAAATTTTCTTGTGCACGTAAATGTATAATGCAAATGAATATGTAGGAAAAAAATAGTACTTTGAAATTGCCCATGTAAATTATCTACCATCAAGCCCTTGTAAAAATTGCTAAAATTTGATAGTTGAATATTAATCTTGTGCTTACAAAAGAGAAATTGAGTTTGAATGGAAGCTTTCTATTTTGATAGAAGGAATAGGGTATTTGATCTTATTAGAACGGTTTAATGGAGCATAATTCAAACCTTACAATCATTATTATTCTTTAATAAGTCAAACACACACATTTTATGTCGAACACATCTTCATATGCACATACATTGATGCTAGCAAAATTTATAGGGATATTTACATTTGTATTCATTTTCTACTAATACATATAGAAGGTAAATTACAAAAACCCGACTATATTTCGATTTCAAATTAGGAACTTCATTTTTCAAATGTAGTAAAGAGGAGAATATGATTTTATTTTTTATCTCAAATACATGCCTTGGTAAACTTTCGTGACCCTTTTATGTCATTGTTTGACCGTAAAAGTTGAAAGTTCGAGCTTCTCTTTGTTGCATTTGAATTGAAAATTAGCGCTTAGTTGGACCCTTAATTACATAGCCTGAGTAAAGGTTAACTCTTACACATCATGACCCTGTGTCAACTTCCGTCCATTCTCCCTGTTATATTTGACAGAATCCATCGAACTTTTACAATTTTACCCCTTGAACTAAATTAAATTGCAAAAGGTGCTGCTCCTTTGACCATTCTGATGCTGGTGAGATTGGTGAGATTTAAAGCAGGGAAGATGATGGATCAACGAAAAAAGCGGACGAGTGTCGACGTTGTCAGGAACATGAATCCAACAAGCCCTAACGTGATTGAGGACTCTATCTGCACACGAAACCATCCCACGTCCTCCGCCACAGCATTACCTCACTTCCTGATGCTCCCAGCCTCCACCGCGGCGATGATGCACGTCACAACCATGAGGTACACAAAGGCATGGCCGTGTCTCGGGAGGAGCGTGACTTGAGGATATCCCAGATGGAGGGCCCCATCTCAACAAAGGTGTAGAGGGTGGCGACTTAGAGTGGGGAGCGAGCTTGGGTGGAGGGAGCTGGAGGAGAGGGGGATTCGGGTTGAGGAATGGGCTAAGGGGAGGGGGCTTCGAGCGGCGGCAACATCTAGGGAGGGGAGGGGATCGGGCTATAGGAGGTCAAGGGAGAGGGCATTGGTGAGGAGGGCTAGGGAGAGGGCATCGAGGAGGAGGTGGAGGGCTGCAAGAGGGTAAGCAAAGAAGAGGGCGGCGAGGAGGCGGAGAGCAAGAAGAGGAGGCAGAGAGGCGAGAGGGAGGGGGACAACGTTAGAGGGGGAGGGTGTTAGTTTTTTGTTTTTAAAAATTTTTAATGGTCGTTAGATCCACCATGGGTTATATTAATCAAATGTTATGGTCCAGTTAACATTAAAAACTAAAGAAGGATTGTGGGTGTGAGACGAAGTGACTATCCGAAGTTCCTCATGTAATTCATGATTATGCGTGATTATGAATATAATTATGAAATTACTCATGGTTATAAGTGTAAATTTCACGTGTACCCTTCCAAGATTATGCATATATGATTATATCCTTACTTTTTTTGCAATAACACCTATGCCACGTTTTTCCTTACAAAATTCACACTACCTCTCTTTCGTCAATGTAATATAAGGGCATACGTGTAATAACAGAAAGACAATACTGCGAGGTTTGAAGAAAACATGGGTCACAAATGATGCTGAAAAAAAAAGGTAGATGCATAAATTTAACTGAAAAATTTTGGAGGAGCACACGTGTAAAAAATCTCGAACTTTTTGCACTTACCATTCAGGTGTCTTCCATAATTAAATGTTACCATTTTGATTAGGAGGCCATCAGAATTTAATACAGATCAGTCTCTTGCTTCAGATTAAGTACTTTACATGACTCAGGACGTTTCCAATTTCGATATCTTCCTTTGACTTCTCCATTTATCATATAGGTTTCACCTAACAAACCATAAGCAATAAATAATCCCACGAGCCTTTATAATATATTTCCCGAATAGGATCCCAAATATATTATTCCAGAAAACAACAGCTACTGCCACTGTGGTCGGACTTTATCCCACCGCCGACTATTATTATAATCCTTTTCTTTATTTCTTATTTATGGGGACTTTTGCACAAACATACTCTTAGAATGTCAAATCACACAGGATCAATTACAAAAAAGGATTTCAACTATACGCCAATTTCCAATTAAGGATTAACTGGGAATCCAGAATAGTTGGTATTTTTTGTAATTTACCAAATTAGATATAAGCCATTATTTTACAAAAGAATTTATTATTCTTGAATTAGATCACATACTAAATGTTCATGGGATTTAAACCTAATTTTATTTTAATAATATACAAGAACTTTAAAGGTATTGATACAATATCTGATCTTCAAGATTACTTTCGATATTCTATATGACTAAAGAAACTGAATTGATCGCGTTACCTTTCTAACCTTAAGTTATCTTAGATCAAAATCACATTGAAACCGATCTTAAGATCGGTTACCAACATAATCGCTTTGTAAAGTTTGGAAATGACCTTGATATTTGATATATAATTCAAAGACTTTTTTTTGCAATTTACTCTAATTTTCTTTAATGCCTTAACATTTTGGTTTATTTTAAAATTTTGTATCTATGTCCGGAGAATAACAAAACATCATTTGTGCCTTCTTTTATTTGGTTCCCTAATCAAGAGTGGTTAGGGGTTCTTGGATGAGGGAAAACAATTAAAGAAGGATAATGGATAAATGTGATTTATCTCTACTTGTTGTTTGATTGGGTTGAATTTAGGGCATGCATGTTGTCAATGAAAGATAATAGCTGGGCATTGATGTGATCACATTATTGCCCTGTCTGCATTTATCAACCTTCTTTCAATGATATATTAACTATGGCTATAGGTATACCTCTATAACATTTATCCGTATCCACAATTTAAGCAACAAACTTCCCATACATAGAAACCAACTAAATGTGGGCGGCAGTGACCAATAAAGGAGGAAAGGGAGGGACTTATATGCAAAAGTCCCCATTATTTATTAAAACCTTTTTTTGTAATAATTACCGTAAGTTTTATATAACCCACACGAAAACCCCTTCTCTCTTCTCTCTATCTCTAGATCCTGCAATCCCTCTCGCCCCCCCCCAACCCCGCGATCGGAGCCTCCCGATCGTCCGATCGAGATCGGACGGCCATGGAAGGCTCGCAGTCATCCTAGTCGTCTCGCCGCCATCATCCCCACCAAACTCGCCGTCAACGCCGCGAAATCGCCTCTAGTCGATCGCCGATCGCAACCTCGCTGTCGCCGATGGCGGTCGTCGAAGCCTCCGGCGCCGCTGATCTAGCCGTGAACGCCGCCGCCTCTCTCGCTGCTGCTGCTGTCGCCGCGAACTCCACGAACCATCAGCCGCCGCCGCCACAGGCGATGCGGGCCATCGTCGATGGCCCCGTGCTGCGGCCGCACGCCGTGGCTGATCAGGGCGCGTGGATCGCCAAGGCGCATCCGGGCCTCAGTCCTTTCCAGCCGGCGGCGGCGGAGAGGGAAGAGCGCGTGGCGGCGAATGGAGAGGGGAGGAATGGGGACGTGAACGGGGAAGGGTTCAATAGGGACATCAGGGAACTGGAGGAGCTCCTGTCGAAGCTGAACCCGATGGCGGCGGAGTTCGTGCCGTCGAATCTCTCGAGCAACGGATCCGACGGCTTCGGGGCGTACGATCGAATGAGCAACGGGAATGCCAATGGTGGGAGGAGGGTGAGCCTCCTCGTTTTTTTTCTCTTTTATTTTTTCCCGTTTAATTCGTTTTTTTGTTGAAATGTTTCGTTTAGTCTTTCTCTTTGTTTCTGGTAGGCGTGGGGATTTCGATGTGGTAGTTAATTTAGACGAACGCGTGTCTAGTGTGCAACGTGTGAATCCAATTTGAAGAGTGTGGTTCCGGATTATACGGGAGTTTATGGATACAGAAAATCTCTAATGGTGTGGCTATTTTTGGAACTGTAAATCGATCATGCATTGTACGTTATAAATCACAGTTAAATTTGAAGAGGTTTGAACCATATTCTTTTGGATGAGAGTCCACATTTTGACGGAATAACACATTTAAGTGGCTTCCATAAGACGCCGCAACGCTCGCTTGAATCTCGCGATGTAAAGTGATTCTTTGCAATCATTCTTTTAACTCCAATTTTGTGTTTGGTTTTTAATGTGGTCTATCAATTGTTGGTGTAATTTGTCTGTTTTCTTGAGATTATTTTACAAATTTATTAATTCGATCATGCTTAAATATTTGGATTGTTTATTATATGTACCGTCTTTATGTTTCATTATCTTTAATTTGTTTTTGGTTGCTATTATATTACATTGAAATGGATTTACTCTACAATATGATTTTCCAAACAGGGACAGTGGGCAAATGTGGATGTTTTTATTGGCGATATTGTAGTTGGAATGGGTGAGGATATGTGCTATTATGGACTTATTAGAACTCATTTCCAATTTTTTATCCACCTTTTGTAATGTCCGTTTCTGTGTTCTCCCATATTTGTCATTGTGCTTGGTAGCAGATTTGTAGAATGTAATGTTTGCCTTATAACTGATGCTCAGTGTTGATGTGTTTGTTTCAGAAGAAAAATGGTTATGGTCAGGGGAAGAGGAGGATGAACAGCCGTACAAGTTTAGCACAGAGGGAAGAAATTATACGGCGCACAGTTTATGTATCTGACATTGATCAGCAGGTGATGCTTCATTCAGGTTGCATAACCAGTTAACAATCCTGTGATGACTTGGTTGTTCAAGTTTTGTGTTGGGATTCTTGTACAGGTGACTGAGGAGCAACTTGCAGCCCTTTTCACAAACTGTGGGCAGGTAATAAATGTTGATATTTAATAATGGAAAGGATTGTTTATTGTTTGCCAATGCTGACATGCATCTCTCCATTGAATTGGTCTTGAAGGTCGTCGACTGCCGCATATGTGGTGATCCGAACTCGGTTCTTCGTTTTGCTTTCATCGAGTTTACTGATGAAGGTAATGCCAAGTACTGAGGTTATAGCTGCATTTCATATGCTTTTCTAAATGTTGCTCATTTATTTTGACTTCAGAAGGTGCGAGGGCTGCTTTAAATCTCGCAGGAACTGTTCTTGGTTTCTACCCAGTTAGGGTTCTACCTTCTAAAACAGCTATTGCACCTGTTAACCCTACATTTTTGCCAAGGGTGAGAAATTCTTGTTTTTGGGAATGTCTGTGTATGGTATAAACCTCTTTGTCGAAAAACACTAATAGTTATGGCAATTTTAGTCTGAAGATGAGCGTGAGATGTGTGCAAGGACCATTTACTGTACAAATATTGATAAAAAGGTGACTTATTCTGTGAGTAAATTATTTGCCAAGAGCATTGGTTGAATGCAGATAGTAATTGATTGGCTGTCTGTTTATGTAGGTTACTCAAGCTGAAGTAAAGCTTTTCTTTGAGTCGATATGTGGAGAGGTCCGCCAGCAGGCTTTATTATTTTATTTCCTGTGAGTTTTGTTGATTCTTTTCAAGATAATGATAACATTTTTCAACACATTTATTTATAGGTTTGTCGCCTGAGGCTCCTTGGAGATTTTCATCATTCAACTCGTATTGCATTTGTGGAGTTTGCTCTGGTACGTGATGATTGCTTGTGTAAATATTCAATATGCTCATACATTTAAATATCACAACTTGAAGTGTTCTACACAAAACATTACCATTCGTGCTAGTTTGTTTGGCAAAATGTGAATAGAGCTTAATTTAGCATGGTTATTTTTGTGAGATCTGTTGAATGCTTTTATGCTTTCATTTACCATTGCTCAATTATGATATCGGGTTTTGCCAAGTGTAAGCTACTTTTTTCTTATAGAAAGAAGTGGTCACCTTTTATTGGAATGTGAAATAATGTTTCCGATTCCAGTAGTTCATATGTTTGTCCAGTTGTATCTCTTTCATAGCCCCTCTGCATTTCGGATGGCAAATCCTTTTGAATACATGCCTCTGCTCCAAAACCTTGTGTTCTTTAACTTGATACAAGCTAAAATGTTAGGGTATTTTTCCAGCTAAAATTTGGCCTAATTGTCTCTCGATACTGGTACGTCCTTGTTGCCTATCTGGAATTTGTTAGAAATCATGTCCTAGTCATTTTCTAATTCTAAGTTGATTTTTCCATCGCTGGAGCTGACAATAACCCAGGACTAGGAAACATTTATAATATTATAAAAATGAGTGTCTTGGTGGTTAAGATCACGCTATGGCTGTTGAGAAAGGAATACACTGTTTATGAAGATATTTGGAATTTGTTTATGTTATAAAATATGAAGCGGAAGCAAAAACATGGAAAAAGAATAAGAACAAGAATAAGAACAACGGGATTTTACGTGAAACCCTACTCCGTGAGGAGCGGGATGAAACCACGGGAGAGCCCTCAACGGGGCATGCTATGCATTGCTTTTTCTCAATGAGTACAGGAGGTCTGGGGCTCCTTATATAGCCTTCCCAGAGCCTCCAAGTCCCACCATTGGGCGGTATGGGACTAAACACAGGATGGGGTAAATGGATCTTCTCCAGGATCCATTTACCCTGCTATAACTCAATAGGTGCACTACCAAATACTCCAACACTCCCCCTCAAGCTGGAGCATGCAATGCTCAGCTTGGACAAACAAACAGAAAGAAACTCAACTCACGCTACATGACACTACGGACAATATCAACCCAACGCGCACATGCTGCAGTCGAGGACGTTGCTTCTCATGCCATGCAGGTGAGGAGGACGAACGGGCTGGAGTGTGAGTCAACTGAAGACTCGGAATCTGACCATCGAGTCTGAAACTGCACCTGAAGTCTCCTCGTCGGAGAACTGGGTCTCTCCCATCTGGCTCAGAGAATGGTGCACTGCTCTGGTGTACCTATGATACCGCATGAAAACCCTTGCCCTCAAGGGAATGGTCCTCTGCTCTGGAGTCCCTATGGCTCACATGAAAACTCTGGCCTGACAACAAGAAGAATGATGGGGACCTCGAACTGACGATGGCAACATATGCTCATCTGAAAATGACCGCACACTTGTGCGTGTCGGAAACTGAAGGACTCGGAAGACAATCGTCGAGTCTGAAACCGAACTGTAGAGTCTGATCGAATTGCTGGTCTAGAAATCTGCATCTGATCTGGATCATCTGAATAATACATGTGACTCTACAGATACTCCCCCTTTCTCCCATACTAGTCGGAATGAAGACATCGATAGTTGGGAGAAGACAAGATAAATAGGGGGTAGAACATGAAAAACTTGCCGCTTTTCTTTTCATTTTTTTAAAGCCGTCATTTTTTTTAAAAAACATTTTTTTTTCAGTAAGCCGTCACATTTTTTAACGGCTTTTGCAACTCAATTTTTTTTTGAAATTGCGTACGACTTTTCTTTGTACGCGGTTTTTTTTGTCAAAATACTTGCGTACGGCTTTTTCAAATGTACGCGCCTTTTCACCTTTTTTTTGGAATAAAACCTCTCGGCCTAAACTGGGCCCATAGAAGCTGCTTCATATTTTTTTTACAAAACTCGCTGCCTCTCTTTTTCCTTTTTTTTGAAAACTCCTTTTTTTTGCTTGCGTATTTTTTTTCGTACGCGCCTTTTTTTTTTGAAAAAGAAACTTCTCTCCCCTTTTTTTTTCAGCCTTCCCTTTTTTTTCAGCCTTTCAATTTTATTTTTTTTGGCTGTCATTCCTTTTTTTTAGGAAACAGGCGGCCAACGTGGGCTATACATTTTTTCTTTAATTGAAACCCACTAGGGTTCCGTAGAACCCTTTGTATGGCAACCCCCGATTAGGAGGGCACCGCCGCCATGACCTGCTGGGGCTCGCGGCACCCTGGAGGTCTGTGCGATGCGAGGGGAGGGCACACAAGGAGCGTCGCCTACGCTTTGCGCCTGAAGGAAGACTGCCGCATGTGCGGCTTGTGCGCACGAAGAGGATGGCGCTGGAGGAGCTCACTGCCGGAGATGGCGTTGGAGGAGCAAGACTGTAGAATCGTGCACGCCGCCGCGAGGATCCTTCTGGAGATGTCGCATCGAGATAGGGGCGCCGCCGCTTTAAAGTGAGAAAGGCTGGAGGATCGCCCAACCCCTGTGCGGCTTTGCGCGATCGGTGTTGGGGAGCCATGGGTCGATGCAAGTCCCGCCATAGGCACCGGGGGCTTGGATGTCGCCTGGGAGGTCTGCTGCGGAGGGGGCTCGCCGCCAGCACGACTTGGAAGATCGCGAAGCACTCGGCTAGAGGGGGCTCGTCTGGGAGGTCTGCGGCTGGGATCTGGCCTGGATGCTACCTTTGGGATCTGGCCATACAAGATTTGGCCTCTTGGAACAGATCCGGATCTGGAAGAATAAGGTTCCAGAAAAAAAACGTGGTGGCCGCAGTCTTGCTCGAAAGAGATCGAGACCTCTGGATCTGAACGAAACTCTTTGCAAGCTTAAAAAAATAGAGTTTCGATAGAAACTCAGAACTGTATCTCACTTTTATAAATCGAATCTCGAATAAAAACAACGAACAACAAATCCTCGAGAATCGACCCGTTCTGATACCATGTTATAAAATATGAAGCGGAAGCAAAAACATGGAAAAAGAATAAGAACAAGAATAAGAACAACGGGATTTTACGTGAAACCCTACTCCGTGAGGAGTGGGATGAAACCACGGGAGAGCCCTCAACGGGGCATGCTATGCATTGCTTTTTCTCAATGAGTACAGGAGGTCTGGGGCTCCTTATATAGCCTTCCCAGAGCCTCCAAGTCCCACCATTGGGCGGTATGGGACTAAACACAGGATGGGGTAAATGGATCTTCTCCAGGATCCATTTACCCTGCTACAACTCAATAGGTGCACTACCAAATACTCCAACAGTTTAGATGGAATATGATGTGTCTGCAGTGTGAACCATGTCAGGAGGATGCATGTGATCTCTTCTTTTGTTGTCCGTTTGTTTGGCTTGTCCATATAGTTTCAAAGATTACTTGGCTCTGTGCTTCTTCTGGGTGGGGGTCAAATGTCTAACAGGTCTGAAGACAGAGATGACACCATCATCTCGTGCAATCTGTGGCTGGTTGGACTCCATCCCTTCATGTCGTTTTGGGCTTTGTTGAAGCTATAGTGTAACATTGCGGTCTTCGGATTGTTACATCCTTATACTGAGATTCTAGAATGTGTTCTATGTTAACCAATTTTAAGTTGAGGGAATAACTAATGGTGCCTGGTGTAGTTTAGATCTTTTTTATGTGGTCTGTGAGTTCTACTACGATTGGATGACTGGTAATCTCTGTTAGCCTCCCTTCAACTTTATAGAAAAAGGTTGCCGTAGGAAATGGATTAAGGCGATAATATTAATTGCTTCCCAGGTAACCTTAACTACAACAATGCCTCTAAATCTATTTGGTTACTTTGCTTATTATTTTTTAGTTATTTTGTGCGATGATTTATGATCACATCAGTGGAGACGTAAGAATTATTATGGTTATTGAGGCATTTCATGTTGTTGAGGTGTTCTGGATTCCCAAATGTGGAATAAATGAGATAGTAAATGATAGTGCTTTCGCCTAGTTTTTTTATTGCAAATCGGGTGAGTCCCCGTTGCGGGGATCACTGCTTAATATATTTCATTAATAAAGTATCGTAATACATTACCGGGAGAGCCAGAAATTATACAAAGCGTTACATTGTGCCACTGCGTTCTCGCTATAGAATCTCTGGTTTTCGAAAATAAGCTCGTTGCAGCCCAACCATATAGCCCAGAGAGCAGATATCTGTTTCGAGCAGTCCTCGCTAGAATTACCGCCATACCTTCTGATGGATTCCTAGAATACATTCATCCCCTCCTGCTGCAGCTAGGGGATATCGACTTTGGACCAAACCCCCTCGGATAAAACCCAACTAAAGAAAAGATGATCAGAGTCTTCGGCTGCGTCACCGCACCTGTCACATCGGGTGTCTGAAAGCTGGAAAATACGCCCCTCCTGACTTTGTCCATACTCCTCCCCTGCCTAAGGCACCATAGAAACACCTTGACCCTTACCAGAATCTCAGCCACCCATATAATTCGTGTATCTTGGCAAAAGTCGGCATCCTGCTCCTCGGTTCTCCTTGTCAGATGGAGATACGCCTTCTTTATCGTGAATGAGGTGCCTCCCCAGTTATAGTGGTCCCGGTCTCGAGAGAAGGACTCCCGCCGCGGAAGGGAATCCAAAAGAGCTAAATAATCTTCCACACGTTGTTCTGAGAGCTCGACGAGAAAAGTCGGTGCCCAAGCGTCCTCCACCGCCACATGAGAGAGCGTCGCTTCTTTCATTGCCGACAAGGCGAAGAGGCGAGGGAATCTAGCCTCTAAGCAGCTGTCACTCGTTCAATCGTCACACTATGTCCTGCCATCACCAACGACAGGATGAAGCCGGGAAACCAGGTGAGGCATAACTGCTCGAATACCAGCCCACAACGGAGATTCGAACCTCACACGCCGCGGCTCCAGGTCGCCTCTCACCATGTAGATCTCCTGCAAAAGATTCACCACCTGTGAGGTAGACGAGCCCCAAATACAGATGGCCCATTTAGACAACAAGTTCCTATTTATGCCCTCCAATTCCCTGACCCCAAAGCCGCCATCCTCACGCCTCTTGGTGACATCTTCCGATTTGACCAGGTGCATACCTGACTCCTACTTTTTACCCTTAGACTTTTGGTTTGTTCAATCATAGAAACACTATTGAAAACCAAAGACAGGACAAAAAACAACCCTTATTACATCCATGTAACTATTGAAATCTTATTTTGACTTTGGTATGGCTGGATTGTCATCAAAGTGGATCTAACTAACCCAAAGTTTTGTTAAACTAGGTAGTTTCTTTGATAGGGTATAATCTGAAGGATCCCATAATCCATTGGCTAGGATGTTGTCTTTGCAGCGGGTACCTCTGCAAGGTCAAAAGTTCTGGGGATATTTTTGTGATATGTATGTTAATAGGTATTTCTATGTACAAATTATAATGTTTTGAACTTGCTAAACATCGTGTAGATGAGCCATCTACTTAACATGGCTAGATTAGTTCACTCCATGTTTCAGTTTAGCTTCTCTTTGAGTCAAAGGACAAAAAACAACTACTCTTATTACATCCGTGTAACTATTCGAATCTTTTTTTGACTTTGGTATGTATGGGTTGTCATCGACGTGGATCCAACTAACCCAAAGTAAACTTATTTGTTAAACTAGTTAGTTTCTTGATAAGGTATAATCTGAATGGTCCCAATGTCTAGGATAAAGACTTTGCAGGGGGTACCTCTGCAAACACAATAGTTATGAGGATATTTTTTTATGATATATTGTTGGAATTAACTGTTTTGGGATAGTTTGATGCAATTTGATGGCCAATATCAAGTTGTATTAATGTATCTCAATTCTTGGAATTTAATGTTTCAACCCTGTGGGGTGTTGTTTAGTCCCACATCGTGGAGAGTTAAAACTGGCACTTGGTTTTTATATGGGAAGTCCTGAGACTAGTCTGGAAACATACTAGAGAGGACTTTAGACCACAACACACGCACGCGTGCGCGCGTTCGCGCCGGGCCGGGCTCAGGTGCAGCGCGGCTGCGGCTGCCGCGTGGCGTGGCGTGGCGAAGACCGGGTCAATTTTGTAACCGCACATTTGAATTCTAAGGGATACGTCCCATTATCCTCTCACGAAGCGTAACCGCCCGGACGTCTTTAAGTATCTCTTAAAGTCGTGGGCATAGGTTACGAACATATCTCATCTTCATTCTCAACGCCTCTTCTCTCTCGAGGACGCTCATCTCCTCTCCTCTCTCGATCTCGGGCTTCGTCTACGGAGGTGACTTTCGAGGACGCTCAAGTACGATGCGCACCGTCGACGAGCGTGGACCGTCAGACCCTGGGAGCGGCACGTCAAAGCCTTGTGCGCCGGTAAAGTGGGGGGCGCTGTTTCTCTAAGGGGAGTCCTACGACAGGACTCTTCGGTTGTGATTTCTAACCCTCCTCTTTCTTTGTCGCATTGTTTCTCATGTTATTGGTTTTCGGATTTTTCCCTTGCTTTAATATGTATATGTTCTTAAAACGGATATTTTTCTTAAAACGGATACATACGTAAATATGTTCTGGAAACCTGTTGATATTCGGATTTATATATGTATGTTTATATCGATTTTGTCAACAATCTTAGAGAGACAGTTTCATAACGTGATAAGGAAAATGTCAGATTTGAGGTTTCGGTCTCCTGTGGATTTCACTGGTATGCCAGAGAAATTTGGGGTCAGAATTTCAAGCGTTGGCAACAACGCATGAAAATCTGGCTAACCACGATTGGCCTGATTTCGGTTCTGGAAACCGAGTGCCCTAAACTATCTGAACAGAATCCGGATCCAGAGACGATTAAGATGGCGGATGCGTGGAAAAAACATGACCGTCTGTGTCATGGGTGCATTTTCACTGCACCATCGAACGTTCTGTTCGATGTTTATGGCGCATCCACTAAGACTGCTAAGGATCTTTGGGAGGAACTGGATAAGAAATACAACACGGAAGATCTGGGTATTGAAAAATACTCAGTATCCAAGTTGCTGAAATTTCAGATGATTGAGGGTCATCGGTTTCGGAACAGGCTCATGAGTTTTTGTTATTGCTCCATGGGTTAACCGAGGCAGAAATGAAACTTCCTGAAAAGTTTCAGGTTATGTCGATCATTGAGAAATTTCCAAGTCCTGGGAAGATTTTGGGATGTCCCTAAAGCATAGAAAAGGGAAATTTTCTCTGGATGATTTAATGGTCTCGATAACTATTGAAGAAAAATATAGGAAACAAAAACCTGTGATGACTGTAGACGTGAACCCTAAGGTCAATGTGATAACTTCAAAGGGAAACAATGCTAAAGGGAAAAATACGAAACTGAAAGCCAAGAGAAAAATCCAGAAAAAACCAAAGAAGAAACCTTGCTGGCAGTGTTGACTGGTTGGACACTGGAAGAGGGACTGCCCTTCTCTAAAGATCCAACAGAAATTTACGGATGTCGTTCCTCAGGCTCTTGTGCTAATTGAGGGAGGCGGGCCCGGTGAGGGGTATGTCTCAGTGAACCCTGAACTCTATTTTGTAAACGAGCCTAATGAGTGGCTTGTTGATACAGGTGCAAATGTACACATTTGTACTGACATGACATTTTTGTGTCTTATCAGGCTTCAACCGGTGGAACAGTAATGATGGGGAACATATCTGCAACCAAGGTGCTTGGGTCTGGACGAGTCGAGCTGAGATTCTCAACTGGACGAGTTTGGACTTTGCGCAGGGTGTTGCACGTTCCTGATATTAAGAAGAATGTCTTGTATGGTTCTTTATAAGTTAGAGAGGGTTTTCAATTAGACTTTAAATGTAATAAAGTAGTTTTTCTGAGACATGGTGTTTTCTTTGGCAAAGGGTATTTGGCTGATCATGATCTTTTATTTAGAATAAGATGTGACATTGATAGTTCAGTTAATAATATTTCTGATTTTGATTCTTCTACTTATGTTGTTTCAAATATTGAATCTACTGACTTATGGCATGCTAGGCTAGGACATGTGAATTTCAATTCTATGAAAAGAATGATGAAACTTGACATGATTCCTAATCATACTACATACAAACTCACCAAATGTGAAATGTGTGCTCAAGCTAAGTTGCCTAGAAAGCCTTTTCATTCTGTGATAGGGAAACTGAAATTCTAGACTTAGTGCATTGTGATATTTGTGAGTTTGGTGACGTGATGAGTAGAGATAACAAAAGATATTTTATCACCTTCATAGATGATAGCAGTAGATACTGTTATGTTTATCTGCTTAAAACTAAGGATGAAGCCTTAGAAAAATTTTTTATTTTTAAGGATGAAGCAGAAACACAAGTCGGAAAAGTAATTAAACGTCTAAGGTCAGATAGGGGTGGTGAATACCATGGCCTCAAATTTCAGTGAAATTCGGTCGAATTTCTGTCGAATATCGATATCCAGTCGAAATCGAAATTCGATCGAAATGACCGAAATATGGGGGTCCTAGTACAAAAAATGACCGAAATGACTGAAATTTCGGTCGAAATTCCACCGAAACTTTGTTTCGGTTGGTACCGAAATGGTGGCCGAAACCGACATTTAGCCCTTGGTGAATACACATCTAAGATATTTGATGAACAATGCAAATTATTTGGCATAGTTCATGAGGTCACTGCACCATATTCACCACAGTCCAATGAAATAGCAGAACGAAAGAATATGACCTTAACTGATATGGTCAATATACTTTTACAAAGTTCTGGGCTACCATCTTACATGTGGGGGGAAGCTTTGAATACAACCTGCCATATTCTGAATAGAGTTCCCCTAAGGCATAAAGATAAAAGTCCATTTGAACTTTGGAGAAATAGGAAGCCAAGCTTGAAATATCTCAAGGTGTGGGGATGCTTGGCTAAGGTCTTAGTCCCAGAACACAAGAGAAAGAAGCTTGGACCTAAAACAGTTGACGCGATCTTCTTGGGGTATCTGTAAAATAGTTATGCCTATTGATTCTTAGTAATTCGGTCTGAGATCACAGGCATATATACTAATACTATTGTTTAACTTCGTGATGCTACATTTTTCGAGGATATTTTTCCAATGAAAAAAGGAATTCCTGAAAATATGACTAGTGACGTAGCCTCAACATCTGGTTCTATTTCACAACAAATAGAAAAGATGTCAAATGTGGGGGCTACCTCTTCTGAACCTAATGAATTTTTAGAGGATGTTGATCCTAGACGAAGTAAGAAACCTAGGATTGCCAAGGATTTAGGTAGCGACTTTGTTTCCTACTAAATCGAGGGTGATCCTCCCACATACAAGGATGCCATGGCTTCTACTGAAGCAAGGCATTAGAAGGATGCCATTAAATCTGAAATGGATTCGATCATTTCAAATGGCATGTGGGGGTCGATCTACCTCCTGGGTGTTCCACCGTAGGAAGCAAATGGGTATTCAGAAGAAAACTTAGGCCGGACGGATCCATAGAAAAATATAAGGCAAGACTTGTAACCAAAGGTTTCAAACAGAAAGATGGTATTGATTATTTTGATATATATTCTCCTGTTACTAGAATGACTACAATTCAGATGCTCATTGCGTTGACCTCCATACATGATCTCACAATTCATCAAATGAATGTGAAGACTGCCTTTTTATATGGTGATCTTGAGGAGGAGATCTATATGGACCAACCCGAGGGATTCATAGCATCTAGTAATGAAAGAAAGGTCTGTAAGCTTGTAAAATCTCTTTATGGATTAAAACAAGCTTCGAAACGGTGGCATGACAAGTTTGATAAGACTATCCAGTCTTACGGCTTTATGGTTCATGAATCCGATAAATGTGTGTACTCTATGATTAAAGGTGATATGTTTGTTGTTTTATGCCTATATGTAGATGATATTTTGATATTTGGATCAAACATAAGGATAGTGGAAGAAACCAAGAGGTTCTTGAGCAGTAAGTTTGAGATGAAAGACTTAGGAGTTGCAAATGTGATTTTGGGGCTCAAATTGATTAGATCTGCTAATGGGATAGCTGTGTCTCAGTCACATTATACCGAGAAAGTTCTTAAAAAATTTGGCTATCAGAGATGTAAATCTGTTTGCACTCCTTATGATTCATCTAAAACCCCTCTGCAAGAACAAGAGTGGAGTACCTGTAGCACAACTACGATATTCCCAGATTATAGGAAGCTTGATGTATCTTGCGAACTGTACTTAACCTGATATTGCATTCACGGTCGCAAAGTTGAGTAGGTATACGAGTTGTCCTGACCGTACTCATTGGGAGGCCATGGATCGAGTGTTGAAGTACCTTAAGGGTACTGCACTTCTTGGACTGCATTATGGTAAATATCCTCCTGTCTTAGAAGGATATAGTGATGCAAGTTGGATAGGTCAAATGGAGGACTCCGGAGTAATGGTGTGATTGGGTATGTATTTATCCTTGGAGGCGGTGCAATCTCCTGGAGGTCTGTGAAACAGACCATCTTGGCTCGGTCTATCTTTAAGGCAAAGCTGTGTGCTTTGGACACAACAGGTATAGAGGTTGAATGGCTTAGGGAGCTTCTCTCTGAGATGCCCATGGTGGGTAAGTCGATACCGGCTATTTCTTTGCATTGTGATAGCATGACTACTATTGCAAAGATAAAGAGTTGAAAGTACAATCAGAAAATTAGAAGACATGTCCAAGTTAGACTTAAGTCTATTAGGGATTTGGTGTCTTCTGGAGTGATTGTCGTGGAATTTGTTGGTACCAAAGATAACACGACAGATCCACTTACAAAGGGACTTGATAGATCTTTAGTCCAAAAATCCAGACTTGGGATGGGGCTGAAACCCACTGAGAGTTTACCTGCAGTAGCAACCCAACCTAAATGAGTGGAGATCTCACAAAATAGGTTCAATGGAAAAACAAGCTGTAAGGGGAACTGGTCTGTACTCAATATGCAATACTTTGCATGTGAGTCCTTGGAGAATGCCACCTATATAAACAGGATGAAAAGTCGAGTGCCTGAAAACTGCATGAAAAGGTTGAGCATTATGCTCTTAATGGATTCAAGCTTTTATAAGCAGGATGTGAGCAGTGCATCCTTGGAGAATGCCACCTATATGAGTATTTCTGTGGGCCGCAGATAAAGGATGAGGGTTTATCCTTAATATACTCATGAAACAGGGTAGGATGCATGGCCATTAATAGCATCAAAATCAGAAGATTGTCACCATAGACCACTTTGTTGTTACCACTCGATACCATTACATCAAAGGATTAAAGTTCAAGACTTAATTCACTTTATTCCTGTGATGATGAAAGGAGATAACTCAGGTAAAGGTTCAAACCAGAAGGTACCTTTACTGGAAGCAGAGTGTGGAAACCTGAGATCCTTGGCTCTTTGTGTTTCAACAGTGAATTCGTGGGGATTGTTGGAATTAACTGTTTTGGGATAGTTTGATGCAATTTGATGGTCAATATCAAGTTGTATTAATGTATCTCAATTCCTGGAATTTAATGTTTCAACCATGTGGGGTGCTGTTTAGTCCCACATCGTGGAGAGTTAAAACTGGTACTTGGTTTTTATATGGGAAGTCCTGAGACTAGTCTGGAAACAGACTAGAGAGGACTTTAGACCACAACACACGCGCGCGCACGCGTCCGCGTCGGGCTCGGGTACGGCGTGGCTGTGGCTGTGGCTGCCGCGCGGCGTGGTGTGGCGAAGACCGGGTCAGTTTTGTAACCGCACGTTTGAATTCCACGTCCCATTATCCTCTCACGAAGCGTAACCGCCCGAACGTCTTTAAGTATCTCTTAAAGTCGTGGGCGTATGTTACGAACATATCTCATCTTCATTCTCAACACCTCTTCTCTCTCGAGGACGCTCGTCTCCTTTCCTCTCTCGATCTTGGGCTTCGTCTACGGAGGTGACTTTCGAGGACGTTCAAGCACGGTGTGCACCGTCGATGAGAGTGGACCGTCGGACCCTGTGAGCGGCACGTCAAAGCCCTGTGCGCCGGTAAAGTGGGGGGCGCTGTCTCTCTAAGGGGAGTCCTACGATAGGACGCTTCGGTTGTGATTTCTAACTCTCCTCTTTCTTTGTCGCATTGTTTGTCATGTTATTGGTTTCTGGATTTTCCCCTTGCTTTAATATGCATATGTTCTTAAAACGGATATTTTTCTTATCAATGTTGACATGGATGCATACATACGTAAATATGTTCTGAAAATTTGTTGATATTCGGATTTATATATGTATGTTTATATCGATTTTGTCAACATATAGATGTTTACAGGGATATCTCTACACAATATTTATAATTTTCTGAACTTCCTCAACATCAAGTGTTGATGAGCCATTCACTTCACTTAGTTAGATTGGTTCACTCCATGTTTTAGTTCAGCTTCTCTTTGATTCTAAAGCCAAGTCTAATATGGCTTGTTCATTGGACTATATTGATAACCCTTGCATGACCATAAAGGAAAGGATGATTCACATTTATTAAAGCAATATTTATTACTTATAGGGAATTTGTTTGGTGTGTTGGAGTTTTTATATTTTTTCTAATGATTGTGATAAATCTGATAGGATACATGGTACTTGTGATCATATGAGCTTTTGGGGAGCAATAATCCTTACAAGCTTAGCTAGCGCTATACTTGTAGCAGGAGATACTAGTGACATGGGTTTGGGGTGGTTTCTCCATGAAAGGTGCCATCTTAAATCATTTTTTAATCACCAGTATTTACCTACTCTTTATTTAGTGGGAACCAGTCTTCTTCATTTGAGTGTCTTCTTCATCTAAATGCATTGCATCAATATGGATGCAATAATCCATTAGGTGATGGACATGATCAGTAGGTTAAATGATCTGCATTAAAGTTAGATAGACCATTTGGAGGCTACCTATCCATGTAGACAACATCACCTAATGTGTTTGTTATAAAATATGAAGAATGCGGAAGCGATAGATAAACAGAGCTAAGAACAAGAAACATCAACATGGGAACACCATGATTTTACGTGGAACCCTACTCCGTGAGAAGCGGGATGAAACCACGGGAGAAACCCTCAAAGGGGCGGATACTTCTTTCATTTTTCTCAATGAGTACAGGAGGTCTGGGGCTCCTTATATAGCCTTCCCAGAGCCTCCAAGTCCCACCACTGGTCCATGTAGGACTAAACACTGGATTGGGTAAATGGATCTTCTCCAGGATCTATTTACCCTGCTACAATACAATAGGCGCATACAACTTATACTCCAACACTCCCCCTCAAGCTAGAGCATGCAATGCTCAGCTTGGACAAACAGAAAGAAACTCAACGCTACAGGACACTACGGACAATATCAACCCAACGCGCACATTGCTGCAGTCGAGGACGTTGCTTCTCATGCCGTGCAGGTGAGGAGGACGAACGGGTTGGAGTGTGAGTCAACTGAAGACTCGGAATCTGACCATCGAGTCTGAATTTGCGCCTGAAGTCTCCTCATCGGAGAACTGGGTCTCTCCCATCTGGCTCAGAGAATGGTCCACTGCTCTGGTGTACCTATGATACCACATGAAAACCCTTGCCCTCAAGGGAATGGTCCTCTACTATGGAGTCCTTATGGCTCACATGAAAACTTTGGCCTGACAACAAGAAGAATGATGGGGACCTCTGACAATGATGGCAACATATGCTCATCTGAAAATGACCGCACACTCGTGCGTGTCTGAAACTGGACTCGGAATCATGATCGTCGAGTCTGAAACCGAACTGTAGAGTCTGGAATCTGAATGGTCTCTACATATGGATCCGGAACATCTGAATATAGCTGGAAGAAGACCTGTGACTCATACATATACTCCCCCTTTCTCCCATACTTGTCGGAAAACAGAGACGTCGACAAAGTTGGGAGAAGACAACAACATGGGAAAAGCAAAACATGATACTTCTCACAAAATCATTGCGGCTTTTCATTTTTTTTATAAGCCGTCCCTTTTTTTTAAAACAATTTTTTTTGAATGCGTGCGGCTTTTTTCTTTCTTTTTTTATTGCACGCGCCTTTTTTTTTATAACTTGGCCCAACAAGCTGGGTCCAAATGGTTCTCCCCCTCTTTTTTTTTCAATACATACAGCCACCTGTTGGGCTTTCATTTGACCCTTCCATTTTTTTTACACAAGCTCTCGGCCCATATGGTTGGGCCCTTAAAAAAACTTTTTTTTTAAACCCACTCGGGCATGGGCGAAACCCTATTTAGGGTTTACCCTTTCTCTTCCAAGACGCCGGGGGTAGGGGATACGGGGAGGGCGCCTGGAGATAGATCTCGCGCGGGGAGATCGCGCAAGGGGATGCCGCCTGGAGCCGCGCGCCGAGCGTGGGTCACAACTGCCGCCTGGGACCTGCTGGATGGGTTCTCGCGCCTCCTGCGCGAGAGGACAGTGCTACTGCGAGGGAGGAGGCGGAGGGACTTGCGCCGTTGGGGCTTCGCACGAGTGAGGAGGGTGCGCCTTCGCCTGGATCGTTGCGCGTAGGTATTGCGCAAAGAGCAGGGAGGTGCGGCAGGCTGTGCTGCCCTGATCTCGATGTTGAGTCGCCGCCAAGAGATCGGGAGATCTGTGTTGAGCTCGTGCGACCTGGGTGTCTACGGCATCGCCGCCTTATTGCTGAACAGGAGAGGAGAGGGGCCTCCGTCGCAGACCATTGCGCGAGGAGGAATCGACCCTGATGGGGGTTTTGTCTTATCGCCTCTGCTACAGGGATCTTGAGAAGATGCGGCCAGGGCTTGTGTGGCTAGAGGATGAAGGCCCCTTCCGCTTGGATGTTGGCTTGCGGAAGGAGGAGAGCGTCGATCTAGGGTTCCACATCAGGAAACCTGCGAGAGGAACTTTAGGGCTGCACCGCTAGAGTCTCTTCAATGGCTAGGGTTTTGGATTGGCAAAACCCTAGTGTCTGGATGCTGCAGGGGCTTCGTGGTCGTTGCCTCTTCGCAAAAACTCAAACGAATCTAGAACCAAGCTTATGAGATGATCGCAGAAATTTCTAGGGTTTCATCTAAACCCTAGAACAAGAACTTGATCGAACAACAGAATAACATGAATACTCTTCAAGAATAAGTCTGAATCAAACTTCTTGATAATTAAATCTCGAATCAAAATAATGAAAATACCTCGAGAATCGACCCGCTCTGATACCATGTTATAAAATATGAAGAATGCGGAAGCAAAAACATGGAATAAAGATAAACATCATAGAACAACGGGATTTTAACGTGGAACCCTACTCCGTGAGGAGTGGGATGAAACCACGGGAGAAGCCCTCAAAGGGGCGGATACTTCATTCCTTTTTCTCAATGAGTACAGGAGGTCTAGGGCTCCTTATATAGCCTTCCCAGAGCCTCCAAGTCCCACCACTGGTCCATGTGGGACTAAACACTGAATGAGGTAAATGGATCTTCTCCAGGATCCATTTACCCTGCTACAACACAATAGACGCATACAACTTATACTCCAACAGTGTTAAAAGCCTTGGGTTGGTTTGCTTTGGCATCTGATTAAGACATTTGTGAATGATTCGATCCTTTAGATTCTTAAATGATGCATAAACTATGTACTACAATTTCAATGCCACAAGTATACTTAGTTGTTGAATTATGGATTACAAAGTGGTGATTTATATGAACTATATTTTCGAGGCACATTTATTGCTTCTAAATGTGCAGTCCGACGGAATTTGTTCGGTGTATTGGAGTTGTTCCTTTTAATGATTGTGACAGTTCTTATATTATAGGATACAGTTAATTTACTGTTTATTTTAGTGAGCACCACTCATTTTCATCTTAACCAGATTGCATCAAATGGATGAAATAGTCCATTGGGTTATGTGCATGGCTAGTGAGTTACCTAATCTGCATCGAAGTTAAATAGATGAATTCACATAATGTGTTAAAAATTTAAAATCCTCGGGTTGGTTTGATTCAGGGAACTGACGTGATTAAGATCTTTGAAAAGATTTAAATCATTTAACTTTTGTAATTCATAAACAATGCACAAAGTATTGACTCAAATTCCAATGCGACAAATACACAGAGTTATTTAAATATGGAATATGAGGTGGTAATTTATATTGGTGATTGCAACTTAGGCATTTTAAAAGATAATATCACCACTTGAGAATGGTGATGCATGTAGATCAAACTCTTAACATTCGGAAGTGGATAATAATCTCCTTCAACGAGTGCATGAATTTGATGTTGAAACTCACAAACAAATTTTGAACGTGGGCCAAGGGCTCCAAGGCTTGTAAAGCATGGCTAAGCTGAGTTGAAGCAAAAAACTATTTACCATAGATGGAGTAGGAGAACAATGTCGCAAATATTTACCATAGATGGAGTAGGAGAACCAATATCGCAAATTTGCAACTATGTCGCAATTGTTGGGGATCGGCTTGTTGTTTTTTGGGGGATGTTTCTTTCCACTTTTCCAGCCACAATGCTTGAAGGTGGGAAATAACAATGACAAATGTGGTAATTGTTTAAGATGCTTAGTAAGTTAGTAATCATCATAGTTATTAAAACAATAAATAACATACAAATACACATTTATATGCAAGAATGAGGTGTATTTAGCACTTGACCTGAAATGAAATATACAAGTCATGTTGTGTTTTAATACTAGGAGTAGCAAAATAAGTAGTGAAATCAAGCTTGCAAAATATCGACGATATCGGTCGATATCTGAGAAATTTTGCAATGAAACCATTCAATTTCAAGCGATATGGCAATATATTGCCGATATTTCGTGAGATATCGGCCGATATCCTGGAGAAGGATATATATGAATATCGGTACCCACATCTTGTCGATACCGATATATTGGCAATATATTGCCAATATATTACGATATTGCCGACTATGCTTTTAGCTTATTACATAATGACCATACATTTATACTTAATCCAACCAGCCTGCATTGCCACTCTACAGATAACTTGCCTGCCGATCTGCTACACTGCTTCACCTCCTCATACAGCCTCACCATGAAGTCCTGAAAATGACCTGCCAGGTTTCCCTCACATTTTTCTTCCCTACCACCTCTGCATCCTCCACTGCCACTTGGTCAACGGCACTATACCAATGCTTCCATCACCGACTGGTCAGCAGTGGCATTCCACCACCAGTGTGTTTTCTGAAACCTGGAAGGGGACATCCGTTGATAATGTGTTGCTGCTGATTTTTATGGTTGGAGCTATTTTGAGTGTCGTATTTGGGCCAACAGCTTCGGCTGATTTGGGGACATTTCTGTGACAATTCTGTAATTTCCCCCTTAGTTCAACCCTCATGGATTGCTACTATTCTGGAGTAATCCTCTTCTCTTAATATTTGTGGTGCTTATTGTTCACAAAAGGCCTCCTCTCCCTAGAGAGTAATATGAATTTAAGAACGTGGTGTTTCTTGTTCACAAAAGGCCACCTCTCCCTAGTCCCTAGAGAGTTATGTGAATTTAAGAACGTGGTGTTCACAAAAAGGCCACCTCTCCCTAGAGATTAATACAAATTTAAGAATTTGACTAGTAACCTCCTCTTTTCAAACTTCGTCGAATTTGTCAGTTCGATATTAAGATAATTTGATGAGGCTTCAAATTTCCTGTTTGCCCTGCTAACTCCATACTTAAAACTACTCTGCTCGATGAATCAGCCAATCAGGCCGTGCAAGCCCACCGCCCCTGCGAGCCACAGTGTTTTGATACTAATGGTGGGCCAAATGAGTGCTATGAGAGATAGCAGCTGTGGCAAAGTTTGCGTATCACTTATCCATGAACCGGCTAGTATATTCTAGAAAAGGAAATCAGGCGACTTCCTTTTAGATGCAACATTTTTTCAATGAATAGGATGCAATATACCAGATAGATGCATCCTTGTTTCAATGGAATATTAGTATGTTCACCATTTGAGATTTCTACCTCGAGCAGAAGACCAAGAACACAATAATCTCTGTGACAATTACACTCATTATATGACCCTCCAATGCACAAATGAGAAGATCAAAAGGTCTGACTTTCCTTCAGTTCCTCATCTGTCCTCAAAAGGTCATGCTTCGCTCGTTTTATTCCGCATAAAATATTTTCTAATATTTATAAAAAAATCCTAATCATATTCAAAATTCAATTCTTTTAGCACCCCTAGCGTTGTGTGTGATGTAACACATGCTATGAGGTTGGTGCTCGATCTGGGCGATGGTGCTCAGACAATGAGCATGGTATTAAAAGTTCAACCTCTTGGCCTCAAGATGAAGGGAAACTTTTTAGCTTCGTGACATGCACCTTAGATGGTTTAGGCGATCCTGAGGCGGTGAGATGAGGAGGGACATGCACCTCAAACACAACCATTCTTTTCTACTATTTTTCTCTTCCACCTAAAACCTTACAATTGATTTTAGGTCGATTGATGCACCAGTTTGGAGATGCGAGTTTTGGGATGTTGAGTCGGCTAAGAGAGGACGGGGAAGGCCCAAGAAGTGTTGGAATGAGATTGTACGAAGGGATTTTAGTTTTTTGGATCTAAGCTCGAGATTGACCCAAGATAGATCTGAATGGAGGCAAGGAATCCATGTCACCGACCTTACTTAATGTGGGAAAAGACTTTGTTGTTGCACCTAAAACCTTACAATCACCCAGTGTTGCAGAAGACGGTATTCAGTATTCAGTCAGAGGGGTCACTGAATAGAGAATAATCGGTATTCGGGCGACTATTCGGAATTATTCGGTTTTGTATTTTTTAATATAAAAATTATTTATAATACATATAATCTTATATTTTTATAGGGATAATTACACCCATAACCCTGAGTAATTCCTCAATCTCAATCATAACCCTGCATAATCGCGAATTACACGAGAAGCCCCGGATAGTCACTCCGTCTTACACTCATAACCCTCCGTTAGTTTTATATGTTAACTCAACCATATGGACGGGTTAATCTAACCAACCTATGATCTAACGGCTAGGATTAGATAAAATAAAAAATGAAAAGAAAAAAATAAATAAGCCGGTTGCAGGTCGGTGGGATTCGACCCTTGTTGCAGGTTGGGGGGACTCAGTGGGGGCTTGAAGGCGTGCAGGGTGGGGAGCTTCGGCGGCGCGCAGGCGTGCGAGGCGGGGGGTTGGCTTCCAGGCGGAGGAGGGGGGCTTCTAGGCGATGGTTTGCGGGGGAGGGGGGTTCCATGCGGTGATCGGGGAGGGGGAGGGGATGATGGTGGTGGTGGACTCGAGCCCCAGATGCTTCGTGAGGTTGGCCATGTGGATTGCAGAGGCACCGATGAAGCTTCCCACCTCAATTATTGGGAGAGCTTGAGGGGGGCTTCTTGGCGGTGGTCGGGGTTGCGGGAGGGCTTCCAGGCAGGCGGTGGTCGGGGGTGAGCTTCAGCTTGCAAGCGGTGGGCTAGGGTGGGGGTGGTTTGCGAGGGGGGCTTCCTGGCGGTGGTCGGGGGCAGCTTGCAGGCCGGGGTGGGCTGCGAGGGGGCTTCCAGGAAGTCGACGGGGGAAGCTTCCAAGACAGGGGGGTTGTGGGGGACTTCCAGGAGGTGGTCGGGATGGAGCTTGCCGGCGGGGCTTGGATGAGCGGAGGCGGTGCAGGTGGGTCGATGGGGAGCTTGCAATCGGGGAGGGGGGTATGCAGGCAGTCGGGGGGCCTGGAGGAGGCTGCGTAGGGGAAGGAGGTCAGGGAAGAGGGGTTTGCCTGGTGGTGTTCGGGAGGGGGGCATGCCGGCGGGGGGTAGGTGTTGCATGGTTGGAGGAGGAAATTACTTTGAAGGGTAAAATTGTCCATATATAACTTTTTCCATCCGAGTCAACGGAGATTCTAAACGGAACTTGACGGGTTTTATCATGTAAATGTTAAGCATTACTCGGGGTTTCTCGTGTAATTCGCGATTATGCAGGGTTATGATTGAGATTGAGGAATTACTCAGGGTTATGGGTGTAATTATCCCATTTTTATACATATATGGTCATTATTTAACATGAATCCAAGATAAAAGTACCAATCAATATAATAGACATGTAGAATTTGACAATTGCGGCGATACCGTGGTAAAATGTAACCCATAAATATTAAAAATTGAAAATAAAAAAATAAAAACATGAAGAGTCAAATCCAGTCGGGCCAGTCGGCCGAATAGTCGGCCGACTATTCGGTCGGGCCGACTATCACCCGACTGGAGGTCTGTTCAGTTGAGTACCCCACCGCACCGCATAGTCGGACCGACTATTCGGGATAGTCGGCCGACTATTGCAACACTGCAATCACCTTATGTCTTTTACAGTTTTTTTCTTCTGAACGAAGATTTTGTAATTTCTGATTGGGAATATTTCTGAATTCAGTGCAAAGATTGCTTGATGTGCTCAAACCACAAGTTAGTTTTTTCTGGAGATGATTTCATTTCTAATATTTAATAAATGTGTAGCAATAAATACATAACTTTCATTATCTTAGCACAATTTAGCTGGTAGATGGTGGGAAAGGAGATACCTTGGATGGTATTTTGATGGGTCCTAGAGAGGAGGGGATTAAGATTGTTTAACAAACAATCACCTGCTGCATATATGTGGCTTTTTGTGCATAAAATTGCAGGTAATTTTGCTACAACCAATAAATGAAGGTTATTTATAAAATAATAGATTGGAGTGTCATCTTATTACAAGTATCAAATATGATATACAAAATGATAATGGAAAATCTAATTGTTGAAAAATAGAATTTAAGATTTTCACTCAGCCCGACCGTTGACCATACAATTTAAATTTTAAAAGTTGAGAAAAGCAACGAATAATTTCACATGAGTTTAATGGTCATATAAAATCTCGTATTTTCTTAATATTATATATTTATTAGCTAAATTGCAAATGCCTTAATCACCTCGAGGCAACAACTCACCTCGATTCCAGGGGAGCCACTTTGTTCGGCCTTCAATTTCTTAGAACCTTGACGATGAGCATGGTGATCGACCTGGTCAATGGCGCTAGTGCGAAGAGCGTGGTACTCGACTGATTGTGGATGGGTAGTGCTCGAGTTATTACAAGCCCTTAAACCAGAGAGGGGTAGTTTAGGTTAAAATTTCTAAAATATCCTACAGTCGGGAAATATGTGAGAGAGACAAGAAATACAAGTTGTTAGAATCAAACATGTAAAGCACACAAAGACAGAGACATGGATTTACGTGGAAACCCAACGTGGTCTCACAGTCCCTAATCTCCCGTTCTAGATATTAGGGCTCTCTTCATTAACATAAAATTCCAATGAGGGGGGACAAGTACAATACTATAGAGAAGGATGGGTAAACGGTCCTTTATTCAAAGATTCATTTACATATATAAGCATGATAACTTAACCCTCCCCTTCAAGTTGGGCATACATGTCCACCCTTCCCAACTTGCCTGCATACAATTCAAATTGTACCATAGACAACTCCTTTATGAAGAGATCAACAACCTGATCGGTAGACTTTAGGTAAGGAAGATCCAACAATCCATCATCAATCTTCTCATGGATGAAGTGTCTATCAATCTCCAAATGCTTTGTTTTGTCGTGCATTACACGATTGTTGGCTTTAACTAAGTTTATTGTAGCATTTTTGTCACAAAACGTCTTCATTAGCATACTAATCTTGATTCCTAAGTCTTGGAACATATTTTTTTGCCATAGAATCTCTGTAACAATGCCATTTGCAAGAGCCTGATATTCCTCTTTCAACACTTGATCTTGAAACTACATTTTGCTTCTCACTTCTCCAAATAACCAAATTTCCATATAGATATACAACATAACCTGAGGTGGATCTTTTGTCATCAACGGAATCGGCCCAATCAGAGTCAGCATTAGTGTATCCTTCAATAATGACCTTGAGATTTTTCTTGATATAAGATTTTTTTCATGCCATCATGGTGATTTTTTTACTTAGCATGAGAGGTGGTATGAGCATGCGTGAATTGACTGACGAGAGGTGGTATGAGCATGCGTGAATTGACTGACCACATTTACAATTGTATAATATCGGATCCTGTAAAGGTAAGATCAATTTTCCCACCAATCTTTGATACCTACCATTTCCAGCATCTTCAAGAAGATCACCATCTTTTTTATTCAGTTTATGATTTGCCTTATGAGGATTAGTAGTAGGCTTGCATCCTAACACGTCACAATCCTTCAATAAGTTCAAAGTGTATTTTTGTTAACTTCTCCAAATCTTTTAGTTTAAATTCAGTTGCAAGTATTTTTTATCCTAGAAAGTTCCCCTTTATCATCACCTGTAAGGATCATATCATTAAAATAGACTAAAAAAGACATTTTTTCGTCATTCCTCTTTATAAATAAAGTATGATCTCCATTCATTTGGGTATATCCATTCTTAATCATGACCACGCGAAGTCATTCAAACCAAGCTCTTGGTGACTGCTTTAGTCCTTAAAAATACCTTTTTAGTTTGCCACACTTGTTATCCTTCTCGAACACAGGCAACATTTTCATATACACATCTTTTTTAAGGTTACCATTCAAGAAAGTAATTTTCACTTCTAACTGATACATTTTCCTGGAAAAATGAGTTGCTAGGAAAATAACAACCTTGATTGTATTCGTCTTGGCAACATGAGCAAATGTATCCAGTAGTCAATCCCATATTTTTTTACCATATCCTCTAGCCACAAGGAGAGCTTTGAATCTGTCAACAATCCCATCAACATCATATTTGATCATGTAGACTCTTTTAAAGCCAACAAGGTAACCATTGTTAGGAGCATCAACAATATCCCAAATATTATTTTTAACTATGGTAAACATTTCTTCCTTCATAGCATTGATCTATTTCGGATCTTTTTTACCTTCATCACTATTTTTGGGAACATGATGAGCATCAAGAGGTAATAAAGCATTTATATCTCGAACTCATCTTGGTTTTAGCAACACCATCCTCTATTGGATAACGAGTAGAGGCTCGAATAGTTTAATAGCTTTTCTTATAGCAATGCGCCGATCATCTGGAAAACGATTGGCATTATCAGTATGAATATCAGGAGGGAGAGGAACACTTGCAGGTTTTTCATGGTCAAGATCACTTGTGGAAAGGTTGATATCCTGGTCAGAGTAAATGGTGACGTCATGGTTAGGGGAAAGGTTGACATCATGGTTCATTATCACCTCTTCTCTGGTCTCCACCATGTTATCTGATATCTTTCATTTGGTATAAGTTTGTCCAAATTTGTCTATATTCTTGTTGTCTTTGTCTCTAACTTGCTCATTGTCCTCCTATGAATGGATTGTCTCTTGTATGTCACCAAGAAAGTAAACCGATTCTCATTTTTCTTAACATCTATATTTACAGACTTCCCCTGAGGAATGTTCTTGGAGAAATAAGAGTTACTCTAAAAAAGTGATATCCCTTACTCACATGAAGACGACGTGCCACATGGTCATAACATTTGTATCTCTTTTGGGTTCCATAATAACCAAGAAAGATGCACTTTGTGGTCCTTGGATCCAACTTTTGACAACTTGATCCAAAGTTACGAAGAAAGTAGACACATCCAAAAACACATGGGTCGAAACTAAAGGGAGATGTATCTGGATGGATGATAGAGAATGTAGTTCTCTTTTCAATTATGACAGAAGGTGTCCTATTGATTAGATAAGCAACAATCAAGATGATTCCAAAAAATTCTGTAGCACAAATTCTTGGACTAGAAGTGCTCCAATGACATTCAACTAGATGACATTTTTCCTTAGAAAAATCCCATTATGTTATGGCGTGTAACATGAAATTTCATGAATGATACCCTTCTCATCAAGAAAAGCACGTAGGGAGCCTTCCATGTACTCCTTGGCATTATCAGTCTTGGGCATTCTTACTCTTGTTGCATAATAAGTGCTTGTCATATTTATAAAGTTCTTTACAACAACAGGAACTTCACTTCTATGTTTTAGAAGGTATACTTAAGTACTCCGTGAAAAGTTGTTAATGAAAGTGATATACTACATATGATCATCCATACTCTTCACACATGACAGGCCCCAAACATCAGAATGTACTAACTCAAATGCATAAGTAGATTTACTAGAAGATGCATGAAACAAAACACAGTGCGTGTTTGCTTTGCAAATGGGCAAATCTCACATTGTAAATCATCCTCAGACAATCTAGAGAAAATCTCTTGCGTCAACTTCTGTAAATATGGCAGAACCTTCTCCCACTTTAAGTAGGGTCGGTTACATGGATTCTTGCTCAAATCCATGTTGAAAGATACGATTATTATTATTGCACTACTGCAAGATAAGCATCTTTTTATGTAAAGAAGAAAACTTGATATGATCAAGATGTTCATGCCATTTTCATACTAAAGTGGAGATGTTCTTTTCAAGGCGAGCTTTCATCATAGAGGTAAGGACTTGACCCATTCAAGCTGGAAGACGATATAATTCATCCTCAAAATCCAATTCCAATCTTCTTGCATGTCTGTAAGTCATTTAGAACACACGAATTGTGATAAAAATCAGCCAACAGTTCAATTCTTTAGTATCTCACTGACCGAGAAAAGATTTATTGGAATATCAAGGACATGATGTGCATCGGTAAGAAGGAAACAATCGACAACAGAAATCATTTCTTTTCCTGCAACACTAGCAGGATACATATCTGCAACTGTATCTTTCTCTCACGCAGACGGTAAGTTATAATCATGAAACGTTCTAGGATCACCTATCATGTGATTGGATGCACCATTGTCAATAGTTAGATTTGGTAGAGCAAGAATTGCCAGTTCTCGTATAAAAAGTTGAACCACCATCTGTTGACTATAAAGAGATTGATCCTTTCGTAAATGAATCCTTGTAACTACATCATGGCATCCTTTGCCAAGGATGCTCCAAATATCAGAGTATCATTCACTAGTCAATTTGTACCTAGACCTTGACTATCTCTCAAAGACATTTAATCAGACACAAATCTATAGCACCTCATGAACTTCATGCTTCGAATGGAGCGAGAAAAACACAGCCCTCCCTCCTCTTAAACACATCGAACTGGCTGTTGTCTAAAATATAGCAACGATCGTCTTTGTTAGGGGAAAAATGTGTACAGTTGCTGCCCAGAACACTGCAGCAGCAAAGGGAGATAAAGTCCCTTGCAGACCACATCAGCAATGACAACATCCATGGGATTCACCACACCCTTAGAGGCAAAACTAGGGCACACAGCGAAGGTTTGCCACCTCGTAAAAACCATCAAACAAATGGCTTCAGACTTCAATTTCAGCGAGCATGGATTCTTCCACGACAAGGGCTTCAAATTGGCATGAAAACCCAACTCAGCGCATCAGCTTCTGCCAGAAAGAGAAATATTATTTGGATTCTTGATGTGTACAACAGTTTTTCCACCGTAAGAGGGATATATATTACCTAGATGTATCCTTGCTTCCTCGGAGATTGCCAGGCTTGCATTTTGAGATTACTGCCTCTAGTAGAAGATCCAGAGAACTTTTTTTAAAAGCCACAAAGCACATTTTTTCATGATGACAAAATTCATTGCAGGACTGTTCAATTCCCAAACAATATTTCATCTTCCATGGATATTTAGCAAACAATTTAGAATTTAATAATTTTAGTATGCTCAACACCAGATTGATCCCTATAAATATCATTCTATGGATTTCGTTGAATGTGCACTGTGCCATTGACAAACAATGAAAGCTTTTACTGGCTTTGCTTAATTTGTCTAGTGTAACTAAACCTGTAGACTTTTTGTTTTTCTCCTTGGTGATGAAACATGGTGTCTGCTTTCATGCAAGTCCCAGTAGCGGAAATCTTTCTTTGATTTAGGTGCTCAATAATCCAACTTTTATAAGATGGGCAAAAATCAAGTTTCTAATAGAACTTAGACTATTGAATTGTGCAACATGCAAAATGTTTGAAATATTCTATACCTTTTTTCGGTTTTTATATTGCAACAAAGCTATCTGGTAGATCCATTACGGTATGTATATCAACGAACAGATGATATATCAACTTATTCCATGCTATCTCGAAATTCTAAGCTGTCATCTTCTGAATAGATGTCTTCCTATGGAGTTGTATTTCAGCATAATCATCAGGAATCATAATCTTATGTAAATTGGCTTCAAAAGAGTATCAGAAAACAGAATGAGAATAAACAGTATGAGACCTGTCAGATCTCGATCAAATGTGAACTTCATGAACTTGTAACATTGGATGCTTAACTCAAGTGGATTTGAGAATACGTTGGCAGACATTTAACGGGTGTGAAGCAGTTGAGGGTGTAATCCTGATAGGGATTAAAGGTGGTTGAACTCGAGGAGCTGGTTGAAGAAAGGTAGGTACTACAGATAAAGGAAACTCCTCACCAGGAATAGGTTACAATTAAGGGCAACTCCTGAAAAGAATAGATTCACTATCTAGACTAAAATAAGAAAGAACATCATCAAAAATAACTAAGACCGAGACGAGTTTGTTAGAGTAATCAAACTCTCTGTTGTGTTATTCCATAGAGCCCTTGGGTCTCTTATACAGGGAGAAAACCCTTGGGTAAATTACAGAGTCTTACAAAATATAAATAGAAATTACGGAACAATAAAACGTAACACAATAAAACGTAACACATATATATTAGTCTCTACACTCCCCCTCAAGATGGAGCATAGATATCTATCATGCTCAGCTTGGAAGAACATCTCTGGAAAGGTCCTCTGAGCAGTGGTTTGGTGAATATGTCAGCCGTCTGATCCTCTGAACTGACATGAGAGGTGGAAACGAAGCCCTTCTGAATCATGTCTCTAGTAAAATGACAATCCACCTCGATGTGCTTTGTTCTCTCGTGAAAAGCCGGATTATTGGCAATAAACAATGCTGCCTGATTGTCACATTGGAGATTCATAGGCAATGGGACATCTACAGTCAAATCTTCTAAGACTGCTCTAACCCACATCATTTCTGCAGTTGCTTGTGCCATGGCTCTGTACTCGGATTCCGCACTGGACCTTGCCACAACAGTCTGTTTCTTGCTTTTCCAAGAAACTAAAGAGCTTCCTATAAAGATAGCAAATCCAGAAGTGGATTTACGATCCCTTGGACATCCTGCATAATCTGCATCTGCACAAGCTGAAATAGATAGATCCGTATCTTTCCTAAATAGCAGTCCTGTGCCTGGGGAAGACTTCAGATATCTTAATATCATATACAAGGCATCCATATGAACTTGCCTTGGTTGCTCCACAAATTGACTCACCCGGTTTACTGCAAAGGCAATATCCGGTCGAGTTATAGTAATATATAAGAGCTTACCCACCATCTTTTTGTACCTTCTTTTGTCCTCCTCAGTATCATCATCGTACAGCTTCATGCTTGGGTCCATAGGTGTACTTGAAGGTCTGCATCCAGTCATTCCTGCTTCAGCTAGCGAGTCCGTGACATATTTCCTTTGAGACATCACCATTCCTTGTGCATTTCGTGCAAACTCTATCCCCAGAAAATATCGTATCGTGCCCAGATCCTTCGTAATGAACTGGTTTCCCAACAGGGACTTGGTTATCTCAATCCCCTGAGCATCATCTCCTGTGACCAAGATGTCATCAACATATATCATAACAACAACTGTACCTCTAGGGGTCTTCTGGATGAACAATGAATGGTCCGCATTTGATCTCCTGAACCCCTGTTTTTCAATTAGCTGAGACAGCTTCTGGAACCATGCTCGGGGACTTTGTTTAAGGCCATAGATAGCCTTATGAAATCTGCACACCATCTGAGTCTCCCCCTCAGCAGCAAATCCCGGTGGCTGCTGCATGTAGACTTCCTCCTGTAGGTCTCCATACAAAAAGGCATTTTTGACGTCAAGCTGAAAAATGGTCCAGTTACGTACCACAACAACAGATAGGAGGATGCGAAGAGTGGAGTGTCTAGCCACTGGTGAAAAAGTATCCAAGTAATCTACCCCATATGTCTGGGTAAATCCCCTTGCTACAAGTCTTGCCTTGTACCTATCAAGACGTCCATCCGCATGATATTTCACCGTAAAGATCCACTTGCAACTCACCACAGGGGCACCTGAAGGAATGGGAACCAGAGACCAAGTCCCTCGAGACTGCAGAGCACGCATCTCCTCTTCCATGGCTAGACGCCAGCAATCAACCTTCATGGCATCTTGATAGGTCCGTGGAATCTCAACAGACGAGACAACCGCTACAAACTTCTGGAAGTCCCCATGGAGGCGATGAAATGAGACGTGAGAGGCAAGCGGGTACGAAGCACACTGCCGCCTTGGCTTCCTTTGAGCTATAGGCCGATCAAGATCATCTATGACTGGCGGATCCTCCTCCTGTTGTAAAGACTCCTGCACCGGTGCATTGGCTAATCCATCATTAGTGGTAACATCAGAACATACCTGAGGCGTGCTAGATGGTTGGCATGTAGCTTGAGCTGGCCCTGTTCGCCTTGTATAGAACTTAGGAAATGGTATAATTGGAGGTGGTGGTGGTGGTGGAGTTGGATTAGAGGATTGACTCAGACTTGGAGGTGGAGGCACATAGACCTGAGAATCAGTAGATGTGGAGGAGATCAGCCTGTCACCTGCAGGGGAGAAGTACATGACTGGTTCGAAAAAGGTAACATCAGCGCTCACATAGTATTTGTTGTGAACGGGATCATAACAACGATATCCTTTCTGTGTCCTGGAGTAGTCCACAAAAACACACTTGATAGCCCTAGGAGAGAGCTTATCAAGTCCTGGAGATAACCGGTGGACAAACGCAACAGTACCAAAGACCCGAGGTGTAAGTGTAAACAAATCTTTGTCAGGAAATAGAAGAGAGAAAGGAGACTTTTCGCCAAGTACAGTTGTAGGCATGCGGTTAACCAGATAGCACGCTGTAAGGATAGCATCCCCCCAAAAGGATAAGGGTGCGGAACTTTGAATAAGTAATGTGCGAGCAATATCAAGAAAGTGTCTATGCTTTCGTTCTGCAACACCATTTTGTTGAGATGTATATGCACATGTGGTTTGGTGAATAATACCTTTAGTAGAAAGGAAGCGAGCAAGAGAACGAGTGCAAAATTCCAAGGCATTGTCAGTACGCACATACTTAACAGTAGACGAAAAAACATTTTGAACCTCATTAATAAGATTTTGAATAACACTTCCTGCTTCTGATTTATTTTTAAGAAGAAAAGTCCAGGACACTCTAGAAAAATCAACAACAACAACTAGATAAAACCTGTGCCCCTGATGATCTGGGACACGACTGGGACCCCAAATATCTATGTGAAATAACTCAAATGGAGAGCGACTACTCCGACCCTGACGATTGGGGAAGCTGGACCGATGGTGCTTCCCTTACTGACATGCTTCACAACGAAAAGACGAACCCGGAGATATCTGAGGCAGGAGGTGGCGCAATTTCTGTAGTGGCAGATGACCAAATCGTAGATGCCAGGTATATGGTGAGACGGAGCCTTGAGAATGAAGTGAGACGCCAGCATACGTGGTACGTACAAGACGATAGAGGCCATTGTGCTCAGAACCATAGCCAATCACCCTGCCCGTTAGTATGTCCTGAAAAATAACCGAAGATGGATCAAATATAGCACGACAATGCAAATCTCTAGTAATCTGACTAATGGATAATAGATTCATAGAGAATTCTGGTGCATGTAAAACATTCTGTAAGTGCATAAAGGGCAGCAAATCCGTCTCCCCTTGACCGACGATCGGGGAATGAGTACCATCAGGCATCAGCAATGAGTACAGAGCGACCAGGCTGAACAGCTCTATAGGACTGCAGGATATCTCTATCACGACATAGGTGATGGGTGGCTCCAGAATCAACAATCCAACCTGTGAGATCATGGTTATGATATGAGACCGGAGGGCTACCTGAGGCAGTGGCAGATGCAGATGTACTGGCAGATGCCGAAGCGGCAATATCAGAGGCGTCAGCACCCTCTGATGATGACTGGGGCATGATATCACGAAGCCGTGCCACTAGCTCCTCGAACCTGTTATCTGGAGTTGATGCTGGTGGACCCTGGACATGATCCGCAACCCGTGCAGAAGGAGGAAGGCCATGCTTAGAATAGCACGTATCCTCCGAATGACCAGTACGACGACAGAATGAGCATGTAGACCGTACACGGCCTCCTCGGCCACGTCCACCACTTCCTCTGCCACGAAATGAGGACGAACCACCACGTCCCCTGGAAACTGCCATTGCTGATGGAGGTGCAGTCGCTGTATTCGATGGAACAGGTACACGACTGAGCCTCCTGTATACTTCTTCCATCGGTGGGATGGTGGCATCTGCAAGGATCTGAGAGCGTGATGCCTCGTACTCAGGGTCAAGGGCAGCGAGTAATGTGCCAACCATAGTGGCGTTGCGGAACGTCTTCTGTTGTTCCGGCGTGGCTGTGAGCGGAATGGTGCTATAGAGCTTCTCGAACATTCCACGAAGCGACGTGTACAGGGAATGAAGAGGCCTCCCATTCTGCTTTGTGGTAAAGATATCATGCTGCAACTGGAGCATCTTCGTCTCGTTGCGTACCTGAGAGTACGTCATGGCCAAAATATCCCACATCGCCTTGGCGGTGGGCTGATGGAGGACATCATTCGCTATCTCCGTCGTGAGCGTTCCTGAGAGCCACACCTTGGCATACGCATCATCGGCCTCCCATGAGGCATATATCCCTGTCTTCTCCGACGGTTCATCCTCGGTAAGAATATGCTTCTTACCACACGACTTCATGAGACTGAGGAACTGCATAGCCCACAGTTCGTAGTTCGTCCCGTCCATTTTGACGATTGGTGCCGAACTTTTAAAGGCACCTATGGCGGGCATATCGACCTTTTGTTCTAACATATTGCCGAAGAAGAACAACTAGGGATGATAGACAAAAGAAATGGTGTCTACCAAGACTTTTGTGGATTCAAGTGCATAGGTAGACGTTATGCACTTGAACCCATCAGCAAGGAGGCTTGGGAAGCCTCGGCGGAGGAGAGGATCGACGGTGGAGGAGCCCGGCGGCGGCGGGGCTGGGCACGGGTGGACACGGGAGGGCGGCGGCGGCGGTGTGGGGGGGCCGGCTGGGCGGCGGGAGGGCCGGCTGGGCTGGCGGCGGCAGCAGGAGGGACCGGCTGGCGACGGCGGTGGCGGGAGGAGGGACCGGCTGGGCTGGCGGCGGCGGGGGAGGAGGGGGGGGGGCAGGTGGAGAACAAAACCCTAGGGTTAGGGTTTTGGCTCTGATACCATGTAAGAGTAATCAAACTCTCTGTTGTGTTATTCCATAGAGCCCTTGGGTCTCTTATATAGGGAGAAAACCCTTGGGTAAATTACAGAGTCTTACAAAATATAAATAGAAATTACGGAACAATAAAACGTAACACAATAAAACGTAACACATATATATTAGTCTCTACAGAGTTCTCCTTATACTACGGCCATTGTCAATCTTTTTTGATCCCAAAAAGCCCTTTGGAAAAGCACTTTACTAAAAAAATAGATATGATAAATCCAAAGAATTTCTCCTTTACAATAGGCCAACAAAACGAGTTGTCAAAAGAGATCATGATGTTGCCCGGAATCTTGAGTCACTATTATTGACCTAGATGTTGGCCAATTGATGTTTTTAAGTACAGAGGCCTCCCAAATTTATGGTAAAAGACCAATCAGCACTAGGAGTTTCTTTTGGTAAGTAACAGATGGCAATGCTATTGACCCATCAGATTCACTAACTTGCAATGCATTGCACAGCCAGGAGCAAGTGCCCAAGTGCGATCTTGCCAACCATTTCTCTATATGATGGAGGCAAGGACCTTTTGTCTTGCATAAATTGCGATGCAAGAGGGACAGCATCTGTGGAGGTTGTCGTCCTCCAACAGAATTGCTTCTGTAAGCAGTCTTTAATTGACGATATCTCTGACTTGGATTCCAGAGGTGGGACTTTGATGGAGACGGGCCATATTCTTTCAGCGGGAGTCCAAGTTGTGACTGTTGTCCCTTTGTGGCCATTTTGATAACGAGAATTTAAGAACAACTTGTCCTCATTTCTGTCACAAAAATGTGACCCAGAAAATTCAGGCAGATATCACCCTATATCAACATAGGTTTGATATCGTGATTCTTCTGACTATATAATATGGACAGCCATTATGTTTATTAAAATTAGAGGTTTATAATGTTACATGGGCTCTGATTTAATTGTATCTATTGTCATTTGAATTGTCTTAGCATTTTTCCTGGATGACTAGAACTTGAGCAGTTAAAATTGTTGGATTGTTTCAGAAACTAACAGAATTGATTCTCTGTTCATGGCTATCTTGAAACTAATCAAGTTTGTGCACTTCAGCTAAATTTTAGGTGTTGTACGTAAGGCACACATCTGCAAAAAAAAGATCGTTGTGGTAATAACTGATGTTCTAATGGGTCCATGGTGCGATAAATTTTGTTCTTGGTATATACTTAATGAGTGATGTTTTTTTACTTATATAGATTCCTGTTTTTCCATCACTAGATATTTGATTAGCGTATATATAATTTGAAGTGAAGTTAAGCAGCTAAAAAAATGCGGTCATGAATTTATAATTTGTTGGATATCTCTTATTGAAACTTTTCTGCTTTCTATCTAGTATAGTTCCCGTCAAATAGCTCAATCTTCAAGTCCAAGATGATGGTGCACAATGCCTAAAACGACTTGAAGTAAATTATAACACTGTGATCTGATGAGGATAGTCTTTTTCTGCTTCCAACTATTATTTACTTCTGAAGTTTTATTTGCAGGCTGAAAGTGCTATTGCGGCTCTTAATTGCAGTGGCGTCGTTCTGGGATCTTTGCCTATAAGGTCTGTTAACTTGATACTTCTCGAGTAGTGATTTTCAAGTGAATGTATGTCAAAAGTAAAGCGTTACTCTTTATGCTGAGTCCCACATTTTCCTCTGATTCGCTCTCTCTCTAGGGTAAGTCCTTCGAAGACCCCAGTGCGTCCTCGTCCGCCTCGTCCATCTTCACATTGAAATCATTTATGGATTCAGAGCAGGCAATCGGCAACCGTCTATATATACATGTACACAGATGCATTAAGGTATATCCCTCGGGGTTTACAGGTGCTTTTGTTTGAGTTTTTTTTTTCAACCACAGTTTAGGCAGCAGACTTTGATCGGATCGTGGTCAATAGTCTCTTCTTTCATAGCTTGTAGAGATAGTCGAACTTCGAGGTTTTAAGCTTATCCATCTCTGATAGCTTCTGTCAATGCTAGACCGTGAGACGTTATGTTTAACACTTTACGAGGCCTTGAAACTGAGCGTTTGTTCTAATCGGAAGGCACTTGTCCTATTCTCTTATGATGAAGTTAACATCATTTTTCTAGTGTGGATGTCTGACTTGTCCTATTCTCCAAGTATTCAGTTTATTTGCTTTTACAAATATAATATCCATGTTTGTAATTACACAGCGAACAACGCCCTTGGACTATCTTCCGTTACCTCGACGGATATAAATTATGCTATTTTCGAAGGATTATGTAGAGAGATTTTCATTGGTTATAATATCGAATCGTCGTTTGAAACTTGATTTGGTTTTGCAAGTTCATTTTGCTCTCAATTTGAGCTTGCTGTGTTGAGTAAATGAAATCTTGTGATTCACTGATTTGCTTTGAGTAATTCACCTGATTTTATGGATGATGAACGAACTTCAACTCGACGCTTTACGTGTTCTCGCGATTCTTTTTCCCTGCTTTGAAGTAGTGTTGGCAGCCATTTCAACAATGTTGGTTGGCTTTGATTGGAATCAACTTGAGGGATGTTGGACATCTGCAGTGAAAAGAGATTTGGGAAAAGTTTAGGAATGGTATTACAAAAGGTTCTATTCCATCATCTAATTTTTGTGAAGGAGAGCACTGCTAAGGACCAAAAGGTGCAGAACTGGGTAATTTTGCAGGGGCACATGTGCAATTTTAAATTATGCAGTCCCGAAATTTTTGTTGGAGGATATATTCTGATTCTTTTTTAGGGTTTTAAGTTCTGGAACAAAATAGGCGGCTCTGGTGCCTGAGACTACCAAAGGTGGAAGAAAACCAATACAGAAAAATCACTGATCAAATCAAAAGAATAGTAAAGAATCCGTTTAAGGATGAGCGTGTCTAAAGTCAGGGTTCATCAGCGGTTGAGCTATGTCTAGACGAGCTTTTACTGGAGTTCTGGTATTGTCTCTTTTGTGAATGATGTGTGGAATGTGATACATTCTCTTTTGATGTTTGTGTTGAATGCAAGCTGAAAGAGAAGTGGATGTCCGAGTTCAAAGGGATGCTTGCTCTGATGTCCTATCCAGGCAGATTTCACAGGAGTTTTTGGTGCTGATGAGCTCGCGAGTTTGTTTGCAGAGTACGATTCCCGATTTGTGGGCTGAGCGAGGGGAGCAGTTTGCACCTGATACTGAATTTGTGTTTGCCTTGTTCGAACTCTATATTGTATCATGTGTGGAATGAAATCCAATAAGTGGAATCGGAGTTCATTCTTTTTTCAAAAAAAATCCGATCAGTCATATTGGCGTACTTGTCTTGTGGGGATGGTAAGCGAACAATGTGATGGCAGTAAATATTTACTTCGATGATCCCTTAGAGATGATGAATACTGTTGAAATCTAAAGAAGCGGAAGCGGAATCGATAAAACAAGAATAATAATCATGAAGAACAAAGAGATTTATGTGGAACCCTACTCTTTAAGGAGCGGGATGAAACCATAGGAGAAGCCCTAAACAGGGCGGATATTCTATTAGAATTTCTCAATGAGTACAGGGGGTGTGGCGATCCTTATATAGGTGCTCAAGGGAGAATATTCTATAGGATATTCTCCATAGAATATTCTCTTAATAAATAGCCACAGAATATTCTCTGACACTCCCCCTTAAGCTAGAGCTGAGAAAGCTGCAGCTTGCAACAAGAAGAAAGTATACATCACATCTTCACCCAATACATCACAAGAAGAATATGTCTGCTGCTGGTAGAAGACCTCGCACGAGGACGAGTCTGCGGCTTTTAGGACATCGGAACGTATCTCTGTCATGCCTGAAGAATCGTTGCGATATCAGGTCACCGGAACGTATCTCTGTCGTGCCTGCAGGTCACCGGAACGTATCTCTGTCATGCCTGGAGAAGAATCGCTGCAGAAGAAGTCCAGTGCAGAATAGTAGTCGGGTCGCAAAAGAAGAAGTATGCGCCTTGTCGAAGAAGTTGATGCTCGGTGAAGACGGATGTTTTGTAGAAATCTGGAGTGTTGTTCTGTCAGTTGTGGATGCGCAGAAGTCTTGAAGAGTGTCATTTCTTACTCCCCCTTTCTCCCATACTTGATAGAATAAAGATCACGGATCAAGTTGGGAGAAACCAAAAGACGTATTTTTTTGTCTCTTTTTTTGTCTCTTTTTTTCAAGCCCTTCAACCTTTTTTTCGGCTTTTGCAAATCATTCATTTTTTTTGAAATCGTCATTATTCTTTTTTTTTTGCATTTTGCGTACGACTTTTTTTTATTGTACGCATCTTTTTAAAAAAAAGCGTACGGCTTTTGAGTTGTACGCACCCTTTTTTTCGATTTTTTTTGAACAAACCTCGTTTTTTTTAAAAGCACCTTTTTCTTTTGGCCAAAACTGGACTGCCCTTTCACCCCTTTTTGTTTTTTTTCACAGCCCATCCCCTCTCTGTCCTTCCCCTTCTTTTTTTTTTACAGAAATAAACATATGACCCACTTGACCACTTACAACAGATTTTTTTATTAACGCTTCCCCCTGATTTATCTAGGGTTCCCAGCGGAACCCTTCTTTTCGATGCAAGTTGCCCCCGATGGGGAGCGTGAGCTGCCGCCGCCTGCAGGGAAGCACCGCATGCGTGCGATGGGTTGGAGAGGAGGGAGCGGGGTCGCCATATGGATGGAGCACGCCTGTAGGGTTGCGCGGCTGGGGGAGCCGCCTGGAGAATCTGGGGATCGCGCGAAGCTCGCGCGCAAGGACTGGAGCGCTGATGGAGGCGCGATGCTGTTTGGGCGATCTTGTGAGCCTCCGCCTGGAGCGCGCGAGATCGAGGTGCTGCACTGGGAGGAGAAAGGGGGCGCCGCCAGGAGGTGTTGCGCATGTGCGCGCGATGCCACCAGCGTGGGGCTGCGCGCTGGAGCACCGTCGTTGACAGGGTTGTTGCCGCACGAACTGTGGTGCGGTTGGATTCGCGCGAAGTCGGCGCTCGGAGCACCTAGGGATCACGCCCCACCTGGATGAGATGCGGTAGAGGGCTGCGACCTGTTGCTGATCTAGAGGTCGGCGCCACCGCAGAACCAGGAAGGCATCGATCCGTCGTTCGATTGCTGCACGGAGGTTGAACCTGGGATGGATGCTCTTCTATCTAGGGTTCCATCTCACGGAACCCTTTCCTCAAGAACTGTGAGGGATTCACGATCTCGGATTGGTGCCACCGCGAGTTGCTTGAGATCTTTGTTGAATTCAGGGATGACGATCTTAGAGTTTAATCTCAAATTTCGAACAAAATAAAGAACATAAAATAAATCCTCGAGAATCGACCCGCTCTGATACCATGTTGAAATCTAAAGAAGCGGAAGCGGAATCGATAAAACAAGAATAATAATCATGAAGAACAAAGAGATTTATGTGGAACCCTACTCCCTAAGGAGCGGGATGAAATCACAGGAGAAGCCCTAAATAGGGCGGGCGGATATTCTATTAGAATCGGTACAGGGGATGTGGCGATCCTTATATAGGTGCTCAAGGGAGAATATTCTATAGGATATTCTCCATAGAATATTCTCTTAATAAATAGCCACAAAGAATATTCTCTAACAAATTCCTTTGGTAGATATTCAATGGTTTAAGTTGCATTGTAATGATGCGGAATTGGATCAGCATCATTAACAATATTTACTTCCACGTGAAATCCAACAGTTGGTTCCTCACTCCCTCATTCCTTTTTCTATCCTCTTTTTCATCTCCATTTCCCTTCTCCAATCTACTGGTGGTGGTCGAGCAGCATGGGAGAGGAAGGGCAGCATGGAGGGATAAAATCCAGAAATGTTGTCTCGTCAAGAGTTTGGAGATGTAAACTGGTAGTAGAAAGCATCGGTAGGGGGGAGATCGGCCTTTGCTCGTAGGAGAAGGGGGTTAGACTCTGGGCGATGCCAGCAAGGTAGGCAGCATCGATTGGGTGGGGGGTGTGGAGATCGAGCAGTTGCGTCTTCTTCAGGTGATGCGCGGGGGAGATCAGGTCGGCCTCTGCTCGCGGGAGAAGGGGGTCAACCTTCGGGGAGCATGGGGGGAGGGGGTTGGCCTCTGCTCGTGAGGGAGGAGGTCAACCTCTACTTGTGGGAAAAGGGCGTAGACTCTGAGAGGGGGTCTGTCTAACATCTGGGTCTGAATAATTCGATTCCAACTCGATTAATGATCGGAATAATCAATTCATGTTCAATAAAGATTAAATAAATCCAATTTCGTCCCTTGATTGCAAATAAGAACTCGTTCAATCGCAATCGATCAAAAGTCGATCGCATCGTAACGTGTGTCACGGAAAAGCCGTGACACAAATTAGGAAATCATGAAACAAACTGAGACCACCTAAAATCTGATTCGATGAAATAAGACCAAGGGAATCGACCGTTCGTCAATCAGAGATCATTTGGTATTTTTAAATCACAAAATTTAAACAAATCAAAGCTGTATCTTGGAAATTTTCGAAGATTCAAATCCGATCAAAAGTATATCAATATTATACTCGTGTTAATCGTCATTTAGAGACGATCAAATCGAGATATTAAGCACCTAAATCCGAGACTCGAGACGTGAATATGGTAGATTTTTGATATTTACAGTAAATACAAAAGTGGAGTTAATATATTTAAGTTTTTGATGACATCATCGATGACATTGACTTGTTGATGTCATCAAATGAGGCCAACAATGATGTCATAATATATTAAGATATGTAATCATTGAGGTAATTCCAAGAGGGGATATGTGTCTAAATTCGATTAGGATTCGTTCCATAAAAAATCGGAAAAAGTTCGATTCGAAATCAAATGAACCGAATTTTAATTTAGCTTGTGGATTCGATTCCCAAATGAATGGAATTTGAATTAACATGAATTCGTTCGATAAAAATTTGATTCAATTCGATATTTTTATATACGTACATATATGTATATATGTATTCATATATTTGTATTCATATACATAGTACATGCATATACACACACATATAAGTACATATTTGCATACATACATGTAATAACCCCACTCTGGGTCTATTAGCATCCTTTACAAATATTCTTGTGTAAGGAATTATAGCATAATTACATCAAAAGATTGGTATGCATTTATTCGAATTCATTTGTAAGTAAATAGATGCAGAAAATAATATATGCATATGCAAAAAAGTTACAATGTTTAATTTACATTGAAAGATTGAGCATTTACATTATATCTCTAAGCATAACATGTGCAAGCATCTAAGGATACTCTAAAAACAACTTACGACGGTTATTAAGTTGTTGCTTTTAAGCTTATAGTCATATTTATGCTCTACTAGTATGATTTATCATTTCCAGACTTCACCGTTATGATTTCCATACTCCCACAATACACCGACGTGACTTTTCAGTGTGTGACACGTATATGCAACATTAGGCACCATTAGTGAGACTCAATCCCTTTCCTTTCCCCCTTTTAACTAAGTTCAAGTGGTTTGACTTCAAAATATGTTATTAGTCAAAGATGTGTGTCCTTTATTCATTGGTTATACAAAGCATCTAAGTTACTTCTTATTTTGGTCTATGACAATAGCTTAGATATGAGTTACTTTGTATAAGTAATAATCAATCTTAGTGTGCTATTGAGAAATTTCGAGGCATTAAGAGTATTTCAAGGTACTTTAAGTCATCCCAATTAATATGTATGTGTGTATATATACATGTATAATCCTATTAATTAAAGACTAAATATAGAAATTAAAAAAAAGAAAAAAAAGATATAAAATCTACTAGGAAAGATCAAATGTTTAAGATTGCTATTTTAATTCCTCGCCTAGACATCACATCCTTACACTGCTTTTTCCATCTATTTATCATTATCTTCAAATGATTCCAAAAACTCATGGTAGATTATGATGGTCTTTCTCCTAGTACATGAAAATGATAGTTTTGCTACTTTGAGTTCCTCAACATTTGTCTGGCTCAAAAATTATCTAGATATCTCTGCTTTGGATGGATTCCTTGCCTTGTCGTTCAAAGAATTCTTGAAGTGATTCATATAGATATTAAGGTTATGCTGGATGAAAGTGTTGATTTTAATAAGTTGAACATGGCAAGGTTAAAATGATCCAACTTTATCAGATGTTTCATGCCAAGAATAACATCTATATACTCGCAAGAACCCGATAAATTGATAGGAGATAAATCTGAAGAGAGAGAAAAACAGTAGATCTTCTGCTAAATCAAAATTTTAAATTTAGGATTTTTATCACTTGTGCCCCTCCGAGATATCGCAATTTTAGTCATGCCCCTATCTTTTTAGTAATATCACTTGTGCCTCTCACTTCTTGCAAATTTATCACTTGTGCCCCTCAGGTTAGTGACCGTCCATCCACAGTGCAAACGAACGTTAACTTTGAGGACATAAGCGGAACTAATTTTTAAAATAAGGTTCAATAGTCATTTTACACCTTCTTCCCCATCCTCTTCTCCTTCCTCCTCTTCCCCCATCCTCTTCCTCCTCCTCCTACCTCTCCGGCCGGAACTCCTCCCCCACCCCCGTCCTGCCCTCTTCCTCCGCCCCAGCCTACCCTCTTCCTCCTCCCAGCTCCGTCCCGAGCTTCTCGCACCTCCTCCCAGCTCCGCCCCGAGCTTCCCGCACCTCCTCCCGCACCGCCCCCTCTCGCACGGCGCCGCCCCCTGCTCCCCCTCCCCCTTCCCCGCCTGCTCCCCCTCCTCCTGCCCTGCACGGCGCTGCCCCCTGCCCCGCACTGCCCCCTCCCGCACGACGCCGCCCCTGCTCCCCCTCCCCCTTCCCCGCTTGCTCCCCCTCCTCCTGCCCGGCACAGCGCCGCCCCCTGCCCCGCACCGCCCCCTCCAGCACGGCACCGCCCCCTGCTCCCCATCCCCCTTCCCCGCCTGCTCCCCATCCTCCTGCCCCGCACAGCGTCGCCCTCTGCCCCGCACCGTCCCCTCCCGTACGACGCCGCCCCCTGCTCCCCCTTCCCCTTCCCCGCACCGCCCCCTCCTCCTGCCCTTCCCCCTCGTTCCGTGCAGCAAGACCATGAGCACGACAGAAGGGGTCCTCCCCTTGCTCCCCCTCCCTCTGCTCCGCACCGCCCTGAGCTCCTCCCTCGAGTCCTCCCTCGAGCTGTCCGCCCCGAGCTCCTCCTCTGCCTCTGATTTTATTTTGACCATAATACCCTTCTTAACCACACCATGGTTTGAATAAATCATGGTTATTTTAATTTTTTGATGGTCAATCTGACGGAAGGGCACAACTGATGACGAAGCAAGAAGTGAGGAGCACAACTGATATTACCAAAAAGATATGAGCATAACTGAAATTACGATATCTTGGAGGGGCACAAGCAATAAAAACCCTTAAATTTAAACTTAATTTGGGATAAAATCTGAACTGAACTGACCAGAGAATAGTAGCAGTTCTTCTGCTAAATCAAAATTTTGAATTTAAATTTATAATTTGGGATTAAATCTGAATAGAGCAGAGAACAATGGCAAATCTTCTACTAAATCAAAATTTAAACTTTAAATTTAAAATTTGGGATTTAATCTGAACAGAGCAGAGAACAGTAGCGAATCTTCTGTTAAATCAAAATTTTCAATTTAAATTTATAATTTGGGATTTAGCGACGAAGAATAAAACTATCACTATATTTTTTCTCTTTTCCTACTTATTCTCTTTTCAAACCCTCCGTTTGGTTGCAGGGTTGGGCAGGGTTGGGTTGACCCAACCCAGAGTACCCCTCCTTCCAACCCTCTCAATCCTCCTCGCATATTACTATTCACAGGGGTATTCCAATCCAACCCAACCCTGTCCAACCCTGCAATCAAACGGAGCCTAAAGGGGTCATAGATTTTTTCCTACCAATTAGGGCTCTCCCTTCACTGCCCCCATGGAGATGGTCTATAGGGTTCATAATTGCTCCTCTTACTACAGGACGTTTACGTAGCCAATACTTATATCCAACTGTATCCAAACTTTTTTGGTTCACCCCAACATTACATCTGAACAGAGTAAAGAATTGTATAAAATCTTATGCTAAATCAAAATTTTAAATTTAAATTTATAATTTGGGATTTAATCTGAATAGAGCAGAGAAAATAGAAATAAAAATTGAATGTTTCGAATCAAAGCTTATTATATATATTATTTACGCAATCACTTCACGGTAATTTGATAATGAAATTATCTAGAATTGAGAAGTTAATTTTTTTACGAATTCAAACCACAAAATTCTTAAGAAATGATAATTTTGATTAAGTAACCACTCATGCATGACAACAAGGAGAAAGGGAGAGAATTATATATTTGATTTAGATCTTCAAACAGGAGATTACAAACATGCAGGAGCAGCTCATGAAGAACTGCAATAGATGAAATGGGAATTTAATCACTGCGTTCCAATTGCAACTAATGGTTGTTTGCCATGCAACCGATGACTGTTGTAATAACCAAAGCCATATCAACAAGGCAGTTGTTGAAATCTTCAAGGAAGCAACTCTACCGGGAGATGTTTGTTGGGAATGGGAAGTGCTAGAGCAGTTGTATCGAAGGGGAAGTTAGAAGGGAAAGAGAGCTTCTTGTTGGAAATTTTGAAAAGGTTAGGGGAGAAAGGAGTTTTGGGGGAAAACTTTTGGAAGAAATAAAGAGAAGAAAGAAGCTTTAACATTGGAAAGAATTATGCCAAATATCTAGAGGTGCTAATCGAATCGAATACCGTCGAATCCGTCAGGATTCAGATTCAATTCATTATAAAAGTTTCGAATCCGAACTCGAATCAAATTTTAAACGAATTTGCTAATTTGAATTTAGATTCAATTCATTTTGAGTTTTTGAATATTCAAATTCGATTCATTTTATTTTGAATTTGAGATGTAAATTGATGTTTTAGAGCTTATATAACTAATATTATATGAAGAATAATATAATATAATTATTAAATAATTCTAATTTTTAATATATATATCACTGAGATAAGTCGAAAAGGTTATATATTCAAGGAAAATATCAAACCAATACAATACAATGGAAAAAAGTGCCTAATTTTTACAATTATTTTATGTCTTTTGCAATTTAAATATATTTTTTCCTATGAGAAGGAATATAAATACAATATAATTATATGAGGCTATCGAAGAGTTAAAATATCATTGATGACTGAACACATTATAATTATCATTGCATGTTAAATCAAGACAAGATCAAACTTATATAGGAAGTTGATACAAATTAACATTATTATTTTAAATAATGGGAGGAGTAGAAAAATAACATAGCAATATAAAACCTCTTCATTAAGCATGATGGTCTTTAACATCGAAAAACTAAATCATGAAATGAAATATACGAATTTTTTAATGTACAAAGGAGCAACTTACATCATCATCAGAAGAATTTGTATATTTCTCATGCGATGACAAATGTTGTCTTGACAATGATAATCATCATGGATTGCCATGCTAAAAACAAAGAAACCATTTTGTCATTCCATTTTTCTAGTTAGGAAGAGAAGACTAAGAAAAAAAGAAGCACCAGCTAGCCTTGCGAAAACAACCTTCTTCCTCCCTAAGTAGAAAGCTCAAGGACGATCCTACCTTGAATATAGAAATCGTTCTTCTATCTCCTTTCAGTGTCCGCGGTCTGGTCAAGTGACCCTGAGAGAAATTCGATTCCATTTTGGGAATTAGGGTGTTTTTTCCAATCACATTATATCCTATTTCAAACATGTACGACAATCTAGAATTTGAACCAAGGAAAAAAAGGTGTCACCTTCTTAGATTCCCGGTTAGTGGCATGTGAACAAACAAAAGAGTGGTTGAAACCCTCCAAATACAACTGATAATGTGACATTTATGTGGAAAGATGAAACATGTCATGGTATGATTAAGTAGTAGAACTTCTCTAAATATATTTGCAATAACGACAACAACTGTTTCCAACTACAATTCCCCTAATCAATATATATAATTTAAATAAACTGATGACCTGACCTCCCTTATCTTTAACCATAACTCCTTTTCCTATCATAGCTTGCTAGTGCCCAATTAATTAAGACTCTTCAAATACTTGTGGATTACTTTTTGGCTATTCCTGTTGCAATTAACAATCTCCTTTGAATAGCAAAGGCAGGTGAAACCAAATTAAATATGAATATAATAGTTAACTTAGCATTTATCAAATTTTCTTTAGTTGATATTAATGATCTTTCTGTAGAAGGCACGTGTATGAATTAATTTTGTTAAATCTAGCATTTATCTAAATTAGGATTCAGATCTAGTAAACAAATTCAAATAAATAAATAAATAAAATCTTTGAAGTATTCTCATACAAGTGATTATAAAATCAAGATTGATAATCATATCTATGAGATATTATGAAATCAATGGCTGAAAGTCTTCACGACCAATCCTTTAGAATTAAATTTAAAATATGAATCACTATTAGATACAATTATTAACAAAAAGCCTAGATTTGTAAAATTAACCACAATAAAGATCCGGAAAGGACGATGAATCAAGTAAGTAATAATGAGTCAATGATGATAGATAATTATTAGTGCCGGTCATGGTGACCTTTACACTTGATCGTGCGGGGGTGAGGTGATCATCAACTGGGCAGAAGAAAGGAAGCACAGTTAGGGCAGCGACTGCAAAGTACGCATGTCTAGGATCCCCGTCATTTCACACTTTTTTACGTAAACTCGCAGTATTTTTACACGTCGTTGGGATCCCAACTTTTGACCAGCTCCGTTGACCGTCTATTTTAGGATATTATGCGGGGGATGTTCAGTTTTAGTTTTTTCGTGCGAGCTCATCTATCTGTACCGGTTGGATCCGTCTAGAGTGACTTTTCGGAAAGCAACTCTCACCTTAGTGGCATAGTTTTGGAGGAGACATATCTCTCTATTGGACTGTACTTCCAATTATAGAGCGAAACGGAAGAGTCTCTTAGAAGACTTCCTCACCCCTTGAGTTTTGGTTACTTTCCGCCAACAGGCTTTGCGATGCTACATCAGAATCATCTATAACTACATCTGAATCATCTAGGGTTACATTGAATCTGTTAAAGTTGAAAATTTAAAGGAGTTACAAATTGAGATTGAAATGAGTTATAGTAGAATATGACTAAGAGTTAAGATCGGTTAAGGTGGTATTGATTAGAGTTGATTACAATCAGACCTAACATAGAATCATTAATCATTATCAACTATCAATCGTCAGCAAATCATCGGATCCTTAGATAACTACCATGAATATATACTGAGTTAGTGGATGCGTTGGGAACTTAGTTAGGATACACTATACCCCATCGCATGCCTATAGAGGCACCCCAATCCTAGGCACTCTTCACGCCTTAAAGTCATAGTGTGAGGTCACACACAGACTAAGATAACAAATTATCCACTAAACTTGATAATTTAGTTAAAATCAAGAATCAGTTCAAATCCTCATCTTCCACATCATCAAAATCCATAATTATGATATCTAAATAATAAGAGATAAATATAATTACTATAAGTCATTAACTACTATATAAGAATATGACATATAAAAGGTAATGGGTAAAACTTGTGGCACCCCTTCAGAGTAGCTTGAAAACCTTTTTCATAGCAAGTAGTTGTAAACTTTTAGTTGTTTATACCTTTCTACTTGTTTCTTTTGCAACCACCTTAAAATGTCTGCTTGTTTTAATAATTGGGGATATATCTGACATCTCTTGTTCCTTTCATCTTTTGGCAGACAAGTTGACTGCGACTTAGTTGTTGATTAATGATTCCTAACATTTGTTCCTGCACCAGAGGGTACAATTATAGTTGTTACAAATTTTGTTCAATTATGATGTTAAATTCTTTCTTTCTCTTCAGTCACATTTTTGGCAATACATGTATGTACTGTTAACCTCTTTTGTACATGTTGTGTGTGTGTGTATTGTGTGTGTGTGTGTGTATATATATATATATGAAAATTAATTAATTACAAATTTTGGTAACATATCTTGTTGTTATGTTGTTATTGGTATAAATGTGAATGTCATTTGCATAAACGTAAAAAAAATTCCTTAAATTTCATTACAAATGCGATTGTTTACTGAATGTAAAACCGTGAATGATGTGTAAACGGGTACCCGAAACCGAGAGGGTAAAAGTTTGGTATCAGAGTAGTGGTACTCTGCTACACACATTCGCAGTATTGTAATTCTGATTGGATTAAGTTCTCGGATAGCGAAGGTCTTCTGACTTGTCGCAAGTCTGAGAGGGAAATTTGACATTCATAACCACATATGTCATCAATTATCATTAATTTCTATATAATGTCCTAAGAAGAGAAAAACATGGTTAAAAATTATCATCACACATCAATTATGATTAATAATATTCTTTCTCATGTAGAGCCATGATGTCCAAACGAAACCAGGAGATGGAAGAACGTTTGGAGTGCATCATGATCGCTCTCATCGACTTCTAGCAGCAGCAACCTACTATGAGTGGTCAGCAGTATCAGCTATTGGCCCAACAGACTGAGATTACTGACATTCAGACATACATGGAGATGAGGTTTGAGGAGCGGTCAGATTACACATATCATCCATCTCAAGATGGAACACGACAGGACCAACATCAGTCTGTTGAGATACAACAACCTCATTTTGATGATCCGTATGAGGAGATACTAGGGCATGGAGCCGATGGTGGATATTTTTACAAGGAGCAGGACCCTGAATACTTTGCAGATGAGGACGCACCAGAGTACTCTTCTATTCATATGCACCCGTCAGTTTTCACCTCCTACCAACAAGCCAATGTGCCCATATTCGGGGGAACCATGATGTCAGATCAGGCAGAGCAGTGGCAAAGAGGTTGAAGATATTACGGATGATACACGTACCACAAGATTCATGGCTATTCTTCATGGAGTATTCACTGATAGATTTCGTAGAGAGATGGAGGGAGGTAGTAGTTTCTGAGTTAGGATGCGAGCCCACATGGGATGATTTTGAGACAAAATTCAGATCCCACTTTTTCTTTGGGAAGTGTAAGGAGTCCCAACACCGTTTGTTTGTAGAGCTTCATCAGGGACGGATGACAACTAGAGAGTACTTCATCCATTACACTGAGATATCCATATACACTTCATCAGCTACTGCATTTCTAGATGAGAATCTGGAAAAATTCATAAGAGGGATGCGAGAGGAGGTGCAGGAGAAGATGGACGGATTATGCATTACTTCCATCTCTGAGGCTACTGATGTAGCAGAGAAGTTTGAGGATATCTGTGAGAGACATTTCGGGAGCTCGTCTAGAGAGACACCTAAGCCACAACGATCACTTGGATCGATACGTCGACCATTCCAGTAATAGAGGTCAGCAAGACGATTTCGACCTATAAGTTTAGCATTTTCAAGCAGTGCTCGCTCATCTCCAGTGACTACCTTAGGAGGAGCACTTGTCGTATGTGGCATTGGTTTAGCACAACCATCTAGATCGCAGCGAGGAGACAGATCTCCAGCAGGACCAACTCAGAGCATAGACACAACTACCACGCCCACCAGATCTGTGAGATGCGACTTATGCAATGAGTGGGGACATTACTGAGCTCAGTACCCACAGACTTTTGGAGAGCCTCGACCATAGCCACAACTGCAGCCACAGCCACAGACACAACACACATGGAGTTTCCGTGGCAGGAACTCCAACTTCAGGAGACTGTAAAGACAAACACAGAACATGGCAGGTTCCGGTACCACATCAGCCAGGCAGGTTCAGCTACACACAGTAACCAAGGAGCATGCACGATCAACAACTACTGTGGTGAAAGGTATGGTCTCAGTCTTGGGTTGACCTTTCCATGTTTTGTTTGATTACGGAGCTATGCATTCTTTCATTGCTTCGAGGCTACTAGCTTATTTAGGTAGAATTACAGACTTTATATCCTCCTTACCACATCCATGGGCCATGTGGCTGGTTCTTCGTTATTTCACTGATAGTCAAACACTTACCAGTATTGATTGGCGATCACGAGATGATCGCAGATTGTCTGTTACGACAACTGGATGCGTTTGATTTGATTTTAAGTATGGATTAGCTATCATCTCATCATGGTCTTGTTTATTGCTTTAGGGAGACATTTGTCTTCAGGATTCCATAGTCACTTGAGTTCACATTTGAGTGTACATTACATGACTCCAAAATGGAGTACATCTCAATTTTGCGAGCTCAGAAACTTGTTGATCAGGGATGTGATTCATATCTAACATTTATCTGAGAGACATTCTATCATGAGCCGATAGCACAGGACATCAGAGTAGTATCAGACTACCCATATATTTTTCCTGATGAGTTACCGGGATTACCTCCAGAGAGTGAGATCGAGTTCAAGATCACATTGCTACCATATAAATAGCCCGATCTCGATGGCACCATTTTGTATGGCACCAGCTTAGTTGAGAGAGATGGATGTGCAGTTGCAAGAGCTGCTTGACTAAGGATTTGTGAGGCCGAGCACTTCGCCTTGGAATGCTCTAGTGCTATTTGTTAGGAAGAAGGATGGATCCATGAGATTATGCATTGATTATAGTCAATTGAACAAGAGAACCGTGAAAAACCGTTATCCTTTGCTGCGCATCGATGCTTTGTTTGACTAGCTTCGGGGATCTTTGGTATTTTCGAAGATTGATCTTCGATCAGGCAACCATCAACCGATGACTCGAGAGTCCGATATTCCGAAGACAGCTTTCAGGACTCGGTATGGACAGTATGGGCTCGTTTGGAAAGTGGGTTGAGGTGGGTTAGGTTGGGGTAGGTTGAATAGTAGATGTTTGGATGGTTATGAGGGTTGGTAAAGGGTTTGAATAAGGAATGTGATGTGATATCACATTGATATGTGATGGAAATCCAACCCAGACATGACCCAGGAAAAAGGGGGATAAACCGGGTTACCCCTGGGGTAACCTACTTTCCAAACGAGCCCTATGAGTTTGTGATGATGTCGTTTGGGCCCACCAATACCCCTAAAGCATTCATGGACATGATGAATAGGATCTTCCGTCTATACTTGGATAAGTTTGTAGTGGTATTCATTGATGATGTGCTGATATATTTTCGGAATGAATAGGAGAATGGAAATAATCTAAGGATTGTCTTGGACACATTGGGAAAGCACAAGTTGTATGCCAAGCTGAGACAGTGCAACTTCTGATTATCCCAGGTCTCATTCCTTGGGTATTTCATTTCTGGAGCAGGTATCACAGTTGATTCTGAGAATGATGAGGCTTTGAAGTGAGGACCTTGAAGCTTCATATTCTGCCGAGATTCACTTCAATTCCATCATTTTTTATCAAAATCAATTTCAGGTAAGTCTATTGACCTTATTTTCCCTCTTTGTTCTTTGTTTTATCTGAAGTAAATCATACATTCTGTAACACACATAATACCATTGTCACCTTCATCATTAGTTCACCATCCACGCCTGACCTCCAGTTTTCCCATTCCACTTCTCCATCGATGTAATCACCTCATTCATTTTCTTCTTCCTGCAAGGGAGAAGAGCCCATCTAGGGCTCAACCCTCCACCTCCTGGAAGCCTTCATTTTGCCTCATATGCAACCCAATAGATTCGTCTTTGGTGTGTGTTCGCAACTAACCCCTGATGATCTTTAATGGTCGAAAGTTCCTCAGAGTAGAACTTCAGGTCTTCGTCTCTGACGACACTCCATCGAGCCACCATTCTAGTCATCTTCAGCACCTCTTCTGAGCACAGGCACCTTTGCTAGACCCTTATGGAGGTCTCACAACCTTCACAACTTGCAGAGCAGCACGAGTCTCGCTGAAGCACAACCTCGACGCCACCGCCTGCGGAGGAGCTCCATCAAGGATGAAGAACAACCATTTGATCATCCAAATTGGGTGTGATCTGACGATTGACAGTCAACCGAAGCAGTGTTGCACGCCCTACGCTCGGAGCGTCCGAACCTATCACAAGGCACGGGCGAGCGACGCGTACCCCGAGCCGCGCTACCTGCCCAGTGCCCCGCTAAAGATTTAAAATTGAAAATAAGTCCCGTACATGGACAAATTATAGTTATGCCCTAATAGATTTTTGTATTTTTTATTTATTCTAATTTAGACCTTTTTGTAATTAAATAAATCACGTTTTATTGCATTTATGCCCCTATAGTGCTCTTTTAATAACTTGTGAATCACTTATACCTTTTTAATGAAATAGGTATTGTTGGAAAGATAATTTTGTGCTCTTAAATCCTGATAACCTTTCCATGCCATTTTAACTTTACTCGTAATTGTAAACATTTTTTGTTGTTTTCTTGTTACATGGCATGGTAGATTAGATAAACGAGGATTTTTCTTATCAGATTTTATGTTTAACTCGAACTTGCATATTTTTGTACTATTAGAGTTTCCTTAACTCGTAAATAATACAACTTAGTCGACCCAACATGGAATTGGGTCGACGTGAACATGATAGTACAATACACCAACTAGCAATAAACTTGCAGATATCTTCATCGCGGTCATCCCACATGCATTCGACATTAGTTACATTGAAGTTGGGACATACTTAACAAACATGTCTAACTAGAGGGTGAAGTCTTAGTCTACTAAAAATCCGATCTTCCAACCTTTTTTTGTCTACTTATTGCAGTCGAAACTCGTTATAATATATCCATCATATTATAAAAAAAAGCATTTAAGTATATCTGTCTGCAGTCTTAAACTTAACTTCATGTCATGCCATAAAAGGGTTAAAGCCATTTTTTGGAGGCTCAAAGAAGAGTTATTGGATGCAAAGGAGAACGAGAAGAAAAATACACATGCCAACAAATAGGAAAAGAGGAACACATGCCTGACATGACTCCAGAAACAAACAGACAGACCGAGATAGAGATGGATATGGGAATGTGCAGATGGCAAATGGCGGTTTTTATAATGCAGCCCAACTGGACACCTCCAATGCTCAGGAATGTAAATTATTAGTAATGCAAGCAACGTAATTAGGGAGTGGTATGCACATTATTGCCTCTATTAAAATTCTTGCACTGTGCCAAAACATACTATAATCAACAGCCAGGAGCTGGGAAGGGGACGACAGCAAGGCACAGGAGCATCTTTTACCTTTGATTCCGGCTCCGGCTCCGATTCCGGTTCCGGCTATGTAATTTAATAACATAAATCCTATTTAACGAGGTGATAAAATAAAAAAGATAAAAGTGGACTAATTTCAACATGGTCCTTCAACTTTAAAACGTGAAACCTTGGGGCTATGTCAGGCATCGAGTAACAAAAGTTAGGTGCTCACAGGGAAATCGTGGTCAAAGCCCAAGGGCTTTAATGTACATTTGCTCCGGAAACAAAAGGCTCAACTCTTTCTTTATTCTGGAAACAGAGGACGGCCATTGGGGTTGGAGGTGTTCCTCTGCGTCGTGGGAGCCACACTGTTGGGCCTCTTTTATCTCCAACAACTCGACCTTTTCCTCCACCCTCTTCGAATCATAAGCATCAAATTTCGCGTTTCGTCGCATGATCTGATACGGGTTTCTCCTCCTCCCAACGTTTCCTGCGGCCGATGCTGTAGAAAGGGGAGGTTGCCAATGTTTGGCGGTGCTTTGGTCTCGCAAGTCGTGGGATTTTGACCGTTTATTTTTGCTTGGTTGGTTTCGGCGGAATCCTCCAGCAATGGCTTGCTCCATGGCTCCACAGCGCCGCTACGCGGCGGGCGGTTACGACGGCGGCGACACGACTCTGACGAAGATCTTCGTGGGTGGACTCGCGTGGGAGACGAGGAGGGAGACCATGAAGCGTTACTTTGAGCAATTCGGCGAGATCATCGAGGCGGTTGTCATCACTGACAAGCACACCGGACGCTCCAAAGGCTATGGCTTTGTAAGTCCTCTTCTTGTAAAATGCCGCAATGCAACGGTGTGATTAGGTGAGTGATACATTGTGTCTCGCAGGTGACGTTCAAGGATGCAGAGTCTGCGAGGAGGGCTTGTGTGGATGGAATGCCGGTGATAGATGGCCGGAGGGCCAATTGCAACCTGGCCTCCCTCGGTCATCGGCATCCGTTGGTGCAGGATCACGGTAATAACTTCTCTTTCCCTTGTACTGGTCTCGATGCGACATTGGGTTGGATCTAAAATAAGAACCTGATCACAATGGCTGGTCAGCATCCAGGTTTGTTCGACCGATGTTTTACCCGGCCATAGCCAGCTACCGGCCGTCCGCGTATCTCAACCAATCCACCACCAACTACGCGATCCCGTACTGGTAATGTCTCCACATGCTAATTTAACTTAAACAGGGCTTGTAAATATATTCATTTAAAGATAAATTGCTGCTTTTTCGATATTTATGTACAGAGCAGTTCCCTAGATGGAAACACGCGGGTTGGACCGCCTGGATCGGATTTCGTGCTTTTATTTCCGTCAAAAATAAATAAAAAAGACGTATAATCATCCGTATTTCCTCGAATTTAATTCGTATAATCTGTTAATTCTCAGGTACTCCAACATGTACTCTCAAGAGGGATACCCTTCCTATGTAAGTTAACTGCTATCAAATCCCAAATACTTAACTAGATGTTCTAAAACTGGTTAATTAACTCTCATGGTTAGGGGTATTACAATCTTAATGGACCCCCGCAGCAGTACCCCTACTACACAGGGCCTGGAACTTCCACTCCAACTTTGTTCCAGAACTACTACACTCCTTATAATTACGGCATATACACGCAGTCGAATCAAAGCAGCGGCAGCGGCGGTGGCGGTGGCGGATACGGGCTGCAATACGGGCAGGTGGTGCAGTACCCTTACTTGACCCAGCAGTACACTGGCATTGTTCCCTTCCCCACCTCCCTCGTGCCAGGACTAGGTATGCGAGTCGAATCGATCATAGAGCTTGAACTCGAATGATTAATATGCGAAATGCTCGGCTGAATCTGATTACTGTGAAGATTTTGGATTATGGAGATTATTTCTCCGAATTATATAGTTATTTTCTTGTAAGAAATAGTTTATAGGGTGGAAGGTCAACTGTTTAAATAGTTTTTCCTTTGAGGTAATGGAACTGATTAAGGTTCACATTATCATCTCCATCGTGTTGAACAGGTGTGAATACGAACCCAGCTGCACCTGCAAGCGGACCCAGCGGCTCGCTCCTGCCTGCAGCAGGACCGGATCAGAACAATTCAGCTTAATTCTTGTGATTTTGTTCCATCCAAAGATTAACATAATCATCAAAGATGCAAGTGACCGAAACAATAATAGCAGCAACAACATGAAAAAAGTGATTCCATGATGACATGCAGAAACAGCGACAGGAATTGGAACCGGAAATTATGGAAGGGGAGGTGGTAGCCAGCACGGGTTGTCCTTGTCTGTCTCCCCGACCTTTATCATCATCTCCCAATTTATTATTTTTCCTCACTTTTTTTCTTTTATTTTAGTTCGATGATGTTCAGAGAATTTTGGATATCCATTTATTCGAAATTTATTCATATATATTCCACTTCAAGACGTATAAATAACGGATCGGGATTTCGGTCACCATTTGGTATCGATCAAAACAGAATTTCGATGGAATTTCGGTGGAATTTCGATCGAGATTTCGGTTATTTTTGTATAAGACCCCCATATTTCGATCATTTCGGTCATTTCGGTCGAATTTCTTTTTCGACTGGATATCGATATTCGACAGAAATTCGACCGAATTTCGCTGAAATTTGAGGCCATGCGTATAATACAAAGATTACGCGCTTCGCGAGAGGCATTATATTCAACATATCGATTTATTTAGTTGGAGAATATTGTTTTGGATTTTTTACATTTGTACCACTCCGAGATTCTTCAATTATAGTCACGCCCTGCTTTTTTTACCACAACACTCGTGCTCATGTATTCTTATAAAATCAACAATACAGTTATTTTGTTATTATAGTTAGGGTAAATTACATAAAAGTAACTGATCATGCATTCGATTTCAGTGTCATATCTGAACTTTAAAATATAACAATGCAGTACTTTGCTCTTTAGTATTGTCTCAATGTGATTTTGAGATGTCGTGATTTAAGGTTGGAAAGATAAAATGTTTAACAAAGTTTAATAATCAAGGACCGCATCAAAACAAATCTTAAAGTTCGGATATCATATTGTTACTTTTCAAAGTTTATGTACGACATTAAAATCAATTGTATAGTTCAAAGACTCTTTTTTTTTGTAATTTGATGTAGCAGTTATGTCACTACTTTACCTCAGTGGAAGGTCAAATACTGTAAATTTTGTAAGAATACAAGAGCACACTTGTTACTGCAGAAAAGATAAAGATATAAAAAATCTAGGAGGGTACAAGTGTAAAAACTCTATTATTTTTTAACACGAGATAGTGGGAAAATGGAAGCGGGAGAGGAGACAAATTTTATCATTATATTAGTCAACCCTATATATTCTAATGAAATAATTAGTAGGAGTCAACGGCACAAAAGGTTAAAAAAGGACTAGTTGATATGCCTACTGCTTAAAAGTCACGCTCAGGATTATAGAATTACTTGTTTTTATGGTCAAAGAGTATCTTATTTTTGCTGCAAATTTGATTAGTCAACAATAATTGTCGTTTTGAGAACTTAGCACTCGATATTCATTTAAATTTGTACAGCATAAATCCTGTAATCAAGTTTAACTAAATAAAAACTCGCGTAATCTTTGTAATTACATCATGGTTCTTATAAAAACCACTTCATTTTATATGTTAGTCGGTACTGTGAAGTTAACTCTATTAACGTAAATGTCACACCTTCAAATTTCGTGATCGAAAATGATTGTGAAGATATGGTCACGGATGCAAGAGAATGATCGATGGAGGCGACTTCAGGAGGAGTCTAGAGTGTGTAGGTAGTACAGAGGTTATCAACGGGAGTTTGAAGACTCGACCATACGTGGCAATGGAGAAGTGGCGCAAAGGACACTAGCACGGTTGCGAGTGTCGTGGAGTGCAAGACATGACAACGGATGCACACAGAGGTATGTATGCGAGCATGGAAGGGTAGTATGCAGTGAAGAGGTAAGCATTGAGGAGCAATGCGGTCTACTGGCCGGAGACTCAACCCACCATCTTCATGTTCCTCTCGGCCATTGGAGTCTACTACGCAGCATCTTATCCTTGTTGAAAATGAGAACTCAACAACAAGCAACATCAACTAAGAGCTAACTTCTCGATCGTGTCGAGATAAAGAATCGTCGGAGGCCCATCAGGATGTCAGAGCATCTTGCTAGAGGTCCTCGGGAGCCTACGAAGAAGGAGGCCGGAGGCCACGTGCAGCTAAGGAGGATGGGTCGGAGGAGGATGGGAGTGTTTGGACAGTTATGTCCCTCTAAACCTCACCATGGTTTGAACATGGTTAGGTTCAACTTATTAACGGCTAAAGTAACGGGGGTACAAGTGATAGAACGGTAAGAAGTCAAGGGCATAACTGATATTCCAAAAAGGAAGAAGTATAACTGAAATTACAATATCTCAGAGGAGCACAACTGATAAAAATCCTAAACTTTAATTGTTGTTGCAACAAAGCAATATGGTAGTAGTCATGCAATCTAATTAAATTAATGAAATTAAAATTAATATGTTATAAACTACTAAAACTAATAAATTAAAACTAATAATAACAAAAGAATAAATAAATGCACTCTACATTAAAATAGTATACTTGTAAGTATATTTGCTTCATGATTATATACTATTGATTCAATGAAATAGATTGATAGGTGCGAATCGATTTTCTTTCGAGATGGATTTATGAAATAATAACTTATCTTGATCTTGCACCCTTGGACAAATATCTCACTGTTGATGCATCATTAATCTCCATATCGCCTGCTGAGGGAGATATTGCTCGTGGCGATATGGCTCATCACTTAAATGGAGACAGGGTCAATCCATTTTCGGAGTCATCACATATCCCATGCTCTTTTATCGTCGCCGCTAGAGGCATCACCTATCCCCTACTTGATCACTTGGAGCCCCCGTTGGCGCATCGCCATTGTCTTAGTCAATGCTTGGTTGTTGTCGGACATCGGTGGTGATCGTGCAATGCCTCACCGTTTCGAGACAGGAAGCTCACGCACCAGCATCATGCCCTAGCCATGGTTGCGACTTTTGCCAATTGTGACGGTCATTCCCGGTACTTCTTTAATCAGAACATAAACTTGGCGACCATATTGTCAAGAACACCGTTGCCTTGAGAAGCGGTATACCTTCACGATTTTTTTGGAAATTCCAAACAAATAACAAATAATTTAAGTGAATCTAGAAATCTATGTACACATCTAAATATATCATGTGGAAATAATTTTATAAAATATAATATGTGAAATCTAACAATAATGAAATAAATATTTACTCAAGATCCTAAATTAAAGGAGCGGAATAGAACTATAAGAGAGAAAAGCTCCAAAGGTTTGAGTCTCAAGAAGAACTCGACATCTGCCACGAGACTAGTAAAGGCTAGAGCACGAAGTCAAAGAGTGAGCGAGTTGGTTTGGGGGGTTGTGAGGCAACCTTATTTTTTTATATTAGGTAAATGTGAGGGAGTGCACCTTTGATGGAAGCAATGGTGAAGGAATCGATGTGAAGATCGGTGACGATAACATTCGGAAGAGAGATTCTTTTAGATATATGGGATTTGTTTTGCAATATAATGAGGAAGTTGATGTAGATGTTACTAATAGAATAAATGCAGGCTGACTAAAGTAAAGAGGAGCCTCTGTTGTTCTCTGTGATAAGAAAATTCCTTTAAAATTGAAAGAAAGTTTTACAAAGCCAACCATGAGACCTGCTATACTCTACGGATCTGAATGTTAGCCTGTGAACCATAGACATGTGCAGAGAATGGTTGTAGCAGAAAAGAAAATGCTAAGGTGGATGTGTAGACATACACGTAAAGATCGGATTTTGAATGATGCAATCAGAAAGAAAGTTGGTGTAGCTCCGATCGAGGATAAGATACGAGAAAACCGCTTAAGATGATTTGATCATTTGTAAAGAAGATCAGTTGATGCACCAGTTAGGATATTCAAGTGTTGGGAAGTTGAGTCGGTTAAGAGAGGATGAGGACGGCCCAAGAAGTGTTGAAAAGAGATTATACGAAGGGATCTTAGTTTTGTGGATATAAACTCGAGATTGATCCAAGATAGATATGAATGGAAACGAAGAATCCATTAATCAACCCTACTTAACTGTGGGAAAAGGCTTTGCTGTTGTTTTACGTAAATGTGGGGGAGTAAGAAGCTCTAATCTTTTGGGTGACAGGTACAATGATCTACCATCAGACCACTAAGCCATGATCCCTTTGTACTCGCTAAAAGCAATATGCTCTCGCTTACGGAAAGCAGAAGGATGGTCGCTTCCACCTTCCTACAATCGTTGAGCCCTAGATATCCTGATGCACATGTAGAGCATTTTATAGCCCAACACAATCAAGTCCCAACTCCAACTAACATAGGTCTTAAAGATAAAGTCCCACACCACAGATGAGCTCAATTTGTCATTTCTCTCTGTAGCAGAACCTAAAAGCTATAGTTGTAGAAACATCCATTGATCTCCACCAGAGTAAAAAATCTCTCCAAGTCTTTTACTGAACTCTGGAAAAAGGAGTTTTGGTTCCCAAATCCTTTTGTGCTAAGTTTTCAAAAACCTAAACTTCCAAATCATTTAAAATCAATAGAATTATGCGCGGAAATGTGCAGGGTAATTTGAACACTAACTGGAGATCAGAACATCTCGTTACAACAGAAACCTTATAAAATCCAGACTAAAAGACAGGCTTGACATGTTATGATACGCCAAACATGGTAATGAAACATGCCACATTGCTAAATCCATGTCAGCATCTCACGTTCAATTTAGCACATTTTTTTCTTGATTAGAACATGGCACAGAGGCATGTCATCACATCAGCGCACACACCACTTTCAGGTGCAGAACCATGATATCCATTTTCAGGTGTTCAAGTTTAGTACAAGGAAGACCATCAAGATTTAGTATCCAAAAAGCAAAAGAGTGATCACGTATACCAATTACCAAAGCAAATCTATAAGATAAAATTCCTTATACTTAGCGCACTACATACAGTCTCCTCTCTTCTCAAAGCATTAACCTTGATGATTCCATTGGCACAATACAACCTCACACAAAGGAAGGGGAGCTCAAGTTGAGCAGATCCGACAGAAACCAGTCGGCCGGGGAGCATGCACCAAGCCATACAGGCCACGTCCCTGGAATGACGACCCCCGCGCTGCAATCACCTTCCTGGTCTTGCGAACCTCCTCGCAACTCCGAAGATAACCGCCTTTGTCAAGAGGCCTCGGTCGAGGGAGCAAGCAAGAGCAATGGCCCCACCAAGCAACAAATACCTCGGAATAGCCTTTCCTTCCTGTTTTTCTTTCTTGACGTCTTCGATCTCGATCAACTCATTGTTACCCTCCAAGTGTCGTAGGTATTCCACGCTTACTTTGGTATTTATATGCGCCATTTGTGCACACTTCGACAATTCCGCTCCGGACTCTTTGAGCTTCTGGTATGCTCGTAGGCCAGGCTCGATCTTCTTGACACAACCCCACATTCCTTGGCGAATGCCAAGCTTCGCGATTTCATACGGGATACCCATGTCCTCGTGGTGGAACAGCAAGACTTCACATGCTGTCATCCGTCCATCTCTCATCGATTCCGCTGGTTATGAAAATGTGGGTTGTTAAATCACGAAGAATGTACCACGAATCGAGACACCTAAGTGGGTAAATTAGCAAGAAAGGAGATGGGAAGGAAGTTACCAGGGCGAATGCACCAACTAGAATAGTAAAGATCGACACGCCTCGGCTTGTTGCGTCTAGGCACGTCTGGGTAGGGCACTCCCTGAAAGATGGCATGAAAAAAATTAGAAAAATTGAAAAAATCATATAAGTAACTCTGCAAGTGAACATCAATAGAATACTCTAATGATCTGGCTTTTATAACCTCAAATTAGATATAACGGAAAAGAAAATCATAGGAGATTAAACAAGGAAGTATATGACAAGGAGTCATATTTTATTCCTCAGAGAGGCATGAGGCTGGGCAGCATCTATAGAATTTACTCTTGTTCAGCATAGTAAAACGAAAAAGATGCTAATTTATCAACTGTAGAATCAAAGAAGTTGATTTCAACCTCACACACGGCAAAAAAACAAGATTACAAGTATAACAACCATATGAAGAGAAAAATACATGAATGTTGATGCAAATAGCTGTTTCAGTCAATTGAATATGTGTCGTAATTAGTTTAGGATTTAACTCGTTATGCACAAGGAAAGGGTTCGTGTCGTTGTGAGGATTGTTATTTGCGTAAATGAAATAGACTTTCCCCCTCATAGAAAGACTAGCATGAAATTATTTGTTTTATATCCAGTGTTGTTAAAAGCGAGAGGCGCTCCAAGGCGCTAGGGGGTACAAAACACCCGAGGCGCTAGGCGCTCGCCTGAGAAAAGCAAGGCGCCATATATAAAAATAAATAAATTATGCACAACTCTATGTAATATATGCACATACACACATGTGTATGTGTAATTGTAAATATATGTATGTATAACTTATATTTCAATCTAAGACCAATCCAATATATTTGTGGTTGTGTTTACATGCACGTACATAAATGTGTACGTGTACTTGTGTGTGTGTGTGTGTGTGTCTAGTTGTAAATATATGCATGTATAGCTTATATTTTAATTTAAAACCAATCCAACATATTTGTGGGTGTGTTTATAAGCGTGTATATAAATGTGTGCATGTACATGTCTATGTCTATGTATGTGCATGTATATGCTATCACCAAATTATATTTTGCGATTAATCCACTATTTATTAATGTGTATGTATAATGTATGCATGTACTTGCATATGTATGTATATGTATTAAATATTTGTGTTTATGTGTGTATTTGTATGTATGTGTATCTGTATGCGTATATATTTGCATACATGTGCATGTGTTTATGTATAAGTATGCATACATGCCTATGTATACATGTGTATTTTGTCTATTTATATGTATATATATGTATGTATTTATAATACTTCAAGCTAATATATATAGAGAAGAATATATACTTTTTAGTCAAAAAGTATATGTAATATTTAGAACTAAAACATGAATGTACATGTATACGTATATGAAATAGAAGTGTGTGTAAATTACATATACATGGGTGTGCATATGTATAAGTATGTGTGTTAATGATACTTAGAACTAATATATATCTAATATAAAAACCTAAACATGGATAAAAATCACACAAAGTCGGCAAAAAGCCTTACTTTTGCCTTAGGCGCTCAAGGCGAGCGCCTAGAGCCTCAAGCCAGGCGCTCGCCTGAGCGACGCCTGAGGCAAAACGCCTCGCCTCGCCTGGGAGCCTAGGCGAGCGCCCGGAGGGCTTTTAACTACACTGTTTATATCCCAGTTGCAATTCCAGGGTCAAGATTGGCTATCTGAATAATGTGAACATAATCACTCATCTGACCTGTTTTTTTAGGATTAATGATATCTTATTATCCACCAATACCCTTTTGGCCTAACATACCGTGTATGAGTTGTTGCAATTGACCGATATATTAATGTGATAGTACCGAGCGATATATTAATGTGATAGTACCAAGCGATTGAAAACCGGTGCTGTGAAAGGCAAGCCAAGAATAAGTAGGAAAAGACAAATGAAAACTTAATTTGATTTAAACATGTGTTTCACAGTATGGTCAATAATACGCTTTTCTGTGAAGCTGACAAAGTACAGTACATAGCAAAAAAACACAATTCAAGCAATCATCTAATAAAATACAAAAACATCATAATCAGGAAAATATACGCAGAACACAAAAGATTTCAGCTTTCAACTCTAACACAGCATTCAACATATAGCATGCAATGGTGACAACCAGCTTTCCAGTTTGAAACCATCATTTTAAATAATTAGAATTCCGAAAAGTGGTCACCAGATGGAACCTATTTACATAGGTTAAAAAATCATATTATGCGATGAAACAAAACAATGTTTAACATAGTTGATCTTCAAATTTCATTTGCGTTTTGACCTGTATTACAAACAAAATCGATCGAACTATTTGAGAAATTCTCTTTTTCCGACTTCAATCTGAAAACATCAACAATCAAACAGAGGTATTCGATGATAGATTTCTCAAGCAAACAATCTTTCTATTAAGCAAGTAGTTATACAATACCTTAGTCACACAGTAGTATGCTCCTCCAGATTGCCAAATCCGGCGACCAATTGTGTATTCTCTATCACTACAGAAGAAGGGAAACTGCAACAAGATAAAGCTTGAAGGTAAGATATTACCCTTTTGAAATCACAACAAACAGAAAGGAAATAACATAATATCAGCAAGCAATTCTCACCTTTCTAATCCAGTGGACTATCATGGTACCGGTGCTTTGGCATTCTTCCTTAGTCTCATGGAAGAGAAGCATGTCATCCCACTTCAACTTAATCCGGTGTTCATCATCCCAGAAGAAATCTCTGACCATCTCTGCCGTAGCATCCTCAAAGATAGTTTGGCTTCGATATTGCGGAGGGCCGGTCTAATGCAATACAAGAACAAAAATATTGCAGATTAAGGTAAACTCTTCAATTTCTGCACTCTTTTTTGCTAAACCAAAAATTACTAATCACTCCCAACAAAGAAAAGTATCCAGCTCCAGAAACAGGGTATCATCCAAACAATTAAATAGAAACCAAGACCATTTAATAGCCTTGAATAGAATCCAATTCCAGTCTTCTCCTCAGCTTAAAGAAAAAACAATCCATGTGATGATTACCTGAGGATCGCGGCGCCACGCCTTGTAGCGGAAGGCTGGCATGGTTCGGTCCATCATCTGCAGCCACGCCGGCCCGCCATCGGTCTCCTCGACCAGCTGCGACAGGTGCTCCAAATCGGCCGTCGTCACCGCCAATTTCCTCTCCCCAGGCTCGCCCTCTCTGAACAATCCCATAAAAAAGAAAGAAGCAAACCATCATCAAAACATCCAAATTCTCCACAAATACACCTTAATCAGATCGCAAACAAAGCATCAAGCACCACCTCACAGCAAGATCCATTTTTTCCTCCTTGTGCTCCGACATCAGCGAGGAAAAGCAACCGGGCAACTGCGCCTTGAACGACTCGAAGCTCGGGATCCCCAATGCCGAACCCAACCCCTCCTGCCCCACCCCCTGCGAACCCCCGACGGCCTCCTTGGCACCTTCCACAAGCTCCACCGCCCACCGAGGCCTCCACGCCCACCCAACGAACAGCCCCACGAGCACCGCCACCCACAGGGGCCCGCAGAACACCATCAGCTCCGTCACAACGCCCGCAACCGTCGGCTTCCTCAATATCTCCAGTAAGGCCTCCACGATCAAAGCCATAGCAGAAGCAACCAAGATGGGATTTTGAACGCTACCCACAATCCGGAATCCCCGAAAACACAAAGATATTGAGGAACCAACGAGGAATCGTGAGGTGGGGATTGTGGGGAGGGGAGGGGTCGCTCAAAGAAAGGGGGTTTTTGGGGAGAAGGGATTGAGCTGCCAAAACCAAAGATTGGATAAGGATTTGGAGATAGAGGCGGAGAGGGGATCGGATTGGATTCCCGTAGGGACAGATGGAGAGAGAGTTGGGGTTGGTATTTGGGGAGGTGTGTTCTCCACCTCAAACTATTTGGTTGGGGGAGAAAGCCTTGTGATGTAGATTTTATATACTAGTATTAAATTATATATAGATTTTTAAGGAACATTGGGAAATAGGGAGCCTTGACCAAGGCATATGGTTTGTGTGGACCTTTGGGAGGTGGGTGAGGGGGGGGGAGGAGGAAGCTCCCCTTCCCTTTTGTGAGTTCTCTAGATGGTGGAGCTCTGCCAATTTCCTTGGTGTGGGTTTTGCATATTAGGAGATGGGGTCCCATCTTTGGCCACAATGTTATTGCTATGTACATGCTTATCTTAGTAAACCTCTGTTCCATGTCGATTCTCTTTATCGCACACCTTACAATTGCCTAGCTCGTTACTTTGTGGTGTACCTCTACCTCTTTCAAGTTTGCCGCTTTGCCTCCTTGCTTTCTTTAGTTGTGGCCATCGCTTTTTCACTCGTGCTTCTTCACCTTCAATGTAGCTATGCACATGTGTGCATGGTCATTGTTGAGGCGGGGAGTTGGAATCAGGGTCAATCACAATACTGACTAGTCTGGATTACTGGTATCGTTGTAGGCAATAATCTATCTTCTTTGGTTGGTGATGGACATATCTCGACATCCTCTCTCACTAAGAAGAATTAATCTTTCCTTTTCGTTGTCTTCCGTGTATCCTTGCTCCCTCTTATCTTTTAAGAAAAAATAGATACTTTACGCTGAGTTGCTTTAGTTATGGAGAGGTTTGAAACTAAGAGAGGATTTGGTGCTTTGATAGGGTTAATGGTGATGGTATCTTTGAGTGCTCGTGGTCGACAAGAAGTGAGGAGATGGATCGAGGAATTCTCACTTTATCGAGTTGTCGATCATGTGCTCACCGCAAATGGAATGCTTTCTTGTCAGAAGAGAATGGTGAAAATGTGACATAGAATTTCAGAAAGGGTGTTTGGACTACTAGCATATGCAACATCGTGAGAAAGATCATAAGATGGTGATTCCACACTTTTGCACGAGCCATTTCGTTGAGGAGCTTTGTAGGTCGTCAAACTTCTAATACACCGAATGAGGATGTTTGATACTGTAACATCTCAAATATAGTTCCATATCTAACGCTCATACCATTTGAGAGTGAGTTTTAAAGTGGGATACCACTCGTTAACTTGAGCTTGAACATATTGTCAAAATAACAAATTAGGTTCAAACCCAACAAATTGTTGCGGTTAGTTTTCCTCGGTAACCGTTCGGATATAGATGAAGGATGTTAAATGCAAGCTTATGACAACGAGGGGGGAGACTATATATGGGTGAATTTGTTTGAATGCATTTAAATGAGATGAAAGTCATGTTGATTTGATTGAAAATTACACCTCTAGCTGTCATTTTTTTCACACCATAATACATATTAGCAAACATTGGCGAAGTTATTCCTTCTATGAGTTTGCATCAACTATGCTTTTTCATTGACGTGGAAGTTGATATCTACTTAGTTCTACGATAACGATGGGGCGCCATCACCAGCCACAATCTTTTTTCCTTAAAAAAATAGCGATACTAAGAAAGAAAAATCTAAATATTATAAAATATAAAATGCACTTATTGTCAATGCAACACGACAAATTTTTTATTTGTTTTTTTACTGGATCCAACATGGCCCTTGAATGGGGTTCGCTATTTATGGTTAACCAAAAAAATTCAAATAAAATGCCCTTTTTATTTTGGGATTTTGCACTTGTTCACGTCTTACTATTTCAATTGCATTTAGGCCCTTACTTTTGCATGTATACTTGTGCATTTATATTCTCTATTTTTCTTGCTTTAATATAATACAGGAACACAAGTAAGAATATAGCGGCAAAAGTATAAATGCAAAAAAGTTAGGGATAAAGATATTATTGGACAAATCCAAAAGGCACAAATGTAAAAATCTCCTTGGGAGACCCACTCACACCCCTTCTTCTAAAAAGAAATTAAATTAAATCAAAATTAAATTGTTTGTAAATATTTGTTACCTTTTATACACCCATAATTGAATGAAATCCCCTTTCCATGTGTTAAACTTAGATATTTTTCCCATTAAACGTACCCTTTGATTTTACAATCTACGAGGAAATTATAGGCAATACGGTATTTTATGTGAAATTAGACGTTTGAGTTTGTCCTTCTGAGAGCAAAGCCTTCTAATAAGAAAGAAATAATACGGATATCAAGTAGGGATGAAAATAGTCGGATACGGATATAAATATATGTATAATCGTATTTTTATCTATTTTAAAATACGAATACCAGAATATTGACGGACGTGGAAAATGTGGTATCGTATCTCTAAAAACGAATACGAATGTAAAACGAATACGAATCGGATACAAATAATAATAGAAGTTTTTAATAGATTAACTAAAATATACATATTTAAGATGGTTTACACATAAAATAGATATATCAGATATAGTAATTTCATAAAAAAAAATTATATCAACAATGGTGATTGCAATCATAAAAATTTTGTTACATATAGTTATAAATAAATCTATTACTAAACTTATGTACGAAAACGGATATACAAATAGAATGCGAATATTAGCGAATGTCAAAGTGATATCCACATCCGCATCCATTTTAAAACGAATACAAATACGAATGTCAAAATATGTATAAAATGAATACAATAACGGATCGAATACAAATATATTCACATTCATTTTCATCCCTACTATCAACTATTAATATTTACATTAATTAAAGAAATTATTCCACTTTTTTTCAGAAAGACAAAGGCATTATTCCACTAAGTAAAGATGTATATGTAATTTCAGCTTTTTGTAAGGTGTACTTGCGAAACAACGCATGAGAAATTTAACGTGAATATTCATTAATGTGAAGGTAAGGTCCGTTTGGATTTTGAGGAAAGGTTGCGTGATTAATAGGGGTATATTAATTAAGGGATAAGGTTGAGGTTAGTGTTCATGAATAACTTTGATCGAGAGTAATTAACTTCCGCAGAAATAAATCATCACTTAATTTTATTCATTATTTATGACTTTAATGAAACTAGAATGTCTGATTTGGTTTTCATACCCCATGTTTTAACAAATTTTGGGCAGCTTATAGGTGATGAAGCTACGTTTCATCATCTTTATTCTATCATTTCGGCCTTAAAAACCCTAGTAAATGCGTGTAAATAGCATTAATTTATGCATTTTAGCATTTATGTATATGTGTGTAAAATGGTATAAAATGCGGTTTTAAGTGCCAAAATTATAGAATAAAGAAAAGAAAAGAAAAAGAATAAAATATTGTAAATATTTTATGACCCGAAACCCCGAGACCTAGGCATCTTGATGAATAGGTCGACAAGGAATAAAGTAGGGGGAGATAAGGGCCAAATACCTATAATTATTAATTCATTCTTTATTCATTTTGGGACCTATTTTTGGTTCCACTTTTTATACGTCAAAATAAAGAAACTTTGTACATGAAAGTTGTAGATAATTTTATAAAGAAAAATACAAAATTGAGTTCACAGAAAAATAATGCATAGATAAAAAGTTATGGTCTGAATAAAAATCCAGAATCCCAACTTCCCAGACCCGTATCTCACAAATAAAAACTCCAAATGCAGCATACTCACCTTTAATTGTATATAGAATAAAATAATCTATCCAATGGTGGTGGTTTCGCATTTGGCGGAGCTACGGTTTGAAAGTTGAGTTTTGGACCCCTATTGTATACCTGTACTGAATAAAATATTCAATTTATTCTTTGTTCATTATTTGTTCATTTTTATATTTTTATAATGTTATAAATATTACTTATAATAATTATGTACATTAAAATTGGAATAAAAACATAAATACAACTCAAATAAAAATACTTGTATACTGAAAACATAGGTATAATACATGTATCTATACCTATACAAATAATACTTTCATTTTATTAAGGGTATAAAATATATCCGAAAAATAAAATAAAAATATATCTGTGTACATAAAAGTATGTTATAATTTTAGAAAATAACAAATAAAAATAATAGAATTAAAATACACAAAAGAAAAAATAAAGTAGTGAAGTATATAGGTATTATACCTATAAAGGGGTAAAAAGTGAACTCATTAAAATAAGCCTCGTAAAAATAAATAAAATTCATAATAAAATACTTCATAAATTAATAAACACATTTTATTCTTTAACCAAATTGAAATTTGTCCATTTACTATTTTATTTCGATTTTTGAAAAAAAAATTTCCTGGTTGGTCCACGTGGACCAACCAGGTTGGTCTGACAGTTGACCTCGGTCAACTGTCTGACCTACTCTTCCAGGGTTGTCAGATGCACGTTTGACCCATCTTCTCGCCAATTTCTAGGCCCTCTCTTGCACCAAATCATGTCGACTCCTTCAGACTTTTTGCTCCTCGATCAGTGGTGAATCACGCCCAAGTGATTCCTTGGGCTGAGGACCACTAATCGAGGCGTTCTCGCCCTCGTCTTCCACGCCCGTCGTCAACCATACAAAATGAGCCCCCCGACTTCGATTCAAAATTAATCCTTCTTCCGCCACTTTCATTCCCAAACCCCTCCTTCTTCGTGCTCCTCGTGACAGGGGGAGTTGAATCGACCCGGGGTTCGTGAGAAGTGGTGTTGAATCGAAGAGATTCAGTCCCTCGCCGGAGCTCCGCCGTGCTTCCTCGCCCGTCGCCTCTGGTGAGTCTCCCTCTCCCTTCTCTTCGTCTTTTTGTAGCTTTAGGGTAGGTTAAGTTAGCCCATTAACAGTTTATCTCGTCGTTCTTCCAATCGCCGAGAATCTTCGATCGAACCCACGGCGGAGCTGAGCTCCGCCCGTCGTTCCCGACCATTCTAGTAATCCTCCACCGTCCTAAACACCTCCATCCTTTCCCCCTCTGCTCCGTCACCACGCCGCACCCTTCCAGGTCCCTCGATCTCGCTCAGATCGAGCTATCGAGCTCCTCTCTCCGCCGCTCGCCGGAGCTCTTCATCCCAGGCTCCTCTCGCCTCCATTCGACTGTCGGAGAGCCCTCCGAGCACCCCCTTTTTGCCGTGCTTCTAACCTTGCAGGAAAGAAGTCAAAGGGAGGCTCCATCGAGCCTCGAAGTTTCAGGGAAGCACCTCCAGGCGACCTTCCTCGTCCGAGCACTTCGCGCCGCCTCCGCCTCGCCGGAGACCACCAATCGACGCGGAAGGATCCCAGGATCCTTTTGCCCTTGATCCTGGGGTCGGAGCGGCCGTGTGTCGGCCGCCATCGCCACCCGAAGTTCGCCGGGGAGGAGTTCTTCGTGAACCCCTCCCCGCCGTTGGATCGATCCTCTGCTCCAGACGCGACGCCAACCGTCCGATCACCTCAGCCGTGCCGCCGTTCGATCTCCGCCACGTGTCCAAGACCCTCGCCATCGACTGTTGGATCGCGCCCCGTGGGTATTTTGCATTTTTAACCCACGATTTTTTTATTTACGTTTTAGTCCAGTAACTTTCAGTTGTAGTTTAAAAAGTTTTGTAATATTTGCACGCAGACCCTCACGTTTTCATCATTTGCACTTCCGTCCACGCCACGTCACCTCACGTGACGGTGGCGTGTGACTTTTTGGTATTTTGCAAGATAGGCCCAGAACTTTTGTGTATTTACAATTTCGTCCCTGTGCGTAGAATATATAATATGTTTCTGGAAATTTTGCATATATGCCCAGCCGGTTTTGTTTAATTACAATTATGCCCCTGTGAATGGTGTTTCACGTGAGCTGCGCGTGTCTTTTTGGTGGAAATTGCATCTGAGCCCCTGGATGTTTTCATAATTGCATTTATACCCCTGCTAGGCTTGGAATTTTTGTATGCTTGGCTTATTTATTTAACGCCTAACTTAATTGCAAAAAATTCTCAAAAAATAGAGTTAAGACCCTGTACGCTTCTAGTTTCACGCTATATTTTTAGTTTTTAATTTTATTTTGTTTTTACATTTATTAAAAATCAAAAACATGCTTTTTCTCTACTGTCTAGCTTAGAAAATGCCAAAAAAATATTAAAAAGTCTCGAAAAATTCCAAAAAAAATTCATAGTGTCTATTTTGCTATATTTTAGTTTCAAACCAAAATTCATTAAAAATCTCAAAACAAAAACCTTAAAAATCTGAAAAGACTCTAAAACTTCAAAAAATATATATATAAAATCAAAGAAAACTCTAAAAAAATACAAACTCAGTTCCTGTTTGTTCTTTATCTTGTTTTCTTTATTTGAAAAATGGTGTGAAAAATTTTGATTGTTGTTTGTCATTTTTAATTCTCATTTTATCCACAGCCAACCCATTTTCACTGTTTTCTATTATTTCAGTATTTAAAAATACCAAAAACACCTAGAAAAATTCCCAAAAATCACAAAAACAGTAAAAAATCCTAAAAATATTAAAAACATTTAATTTCTGATTTTTTGGTTATTTTTGTGCATTTTTATAAATAGTTGACCTTGTCTTTCATTCCCTTGTTTTTATTTTCCAATATTGAAAAAAAATAAAAAATATAAAATATAAAATTATAAAAATCAGAAAATTAAAAATCAAAAATACAAAATTAAAAATTAAAATTAAAAAAAAAAATAAAAAAAATTAAAAACCCACGAAAAGAAATTGGCTAAGTGATTCATTAGACCTAGGGTTCGGAGGTCTATCTACACTCTGCACCGTTGCTTCCTGTGTTCGACCCCTACTTGCTTGCCATTATACATTGTTAGTAGGGTATAATAAATTTTAATCCTTGCTCTTGATTGCTTTATTGATTGTGTGGGTTAATTGTTGAAGGCTGAGGAAGTTTGAGCAGTCGCATCAGCGACAGTGAGTCTGACTTGTCAGACCGCTCTTTAGCGGCTCTCGTTTTCTCGCTTTTCAAATGGCGCCGTTGCCGGGGAGCATCGGCTTGTAGAGTACCATCTGGGTCTTTTATTTACTTAGCCATTTTTGATTACTTGTCTCTTGTGCATCATTTATTTGGAACTGTCTGACATCTCTTTTGTTTTCTTGCGAGGGACCGCTGACCGAGGAGGATCACCTAGGGGATCCTGAGCAGCAGCCTTGGGAGGAGGAGCCGGCTATTCTACCCTAGCCGGCAGGAGAGAGCAGGAGGGCTAGAGAGAGAGAGATAGTTGCTTTTCACTTTTTGTGAGAGAGAGATTTGATTAATTGTAATAATACAGGACTTGGACACTTGAACACTTCGGGCCTAATTTCCGGGTGTTTGTTCACCTGGGGGCTCACCGCTGTTTTCTTCGTGTTTTCCCGACTGTCATTTGCCGGTTTTGATTTCCTTTTCACTTTCTTTTGTGGAATGAGCCCTTAGATTTAGGCTTTTGCTTGATCGTCGAGATTAGGTCCAAACACACTAATAACCTTTGCATGTACCTATAGACCGTTTTTTGACTTAGTTTAATTAAACAGTTAACTCATCTTCTTAGATCCGTCGCGCCGCGAGCCCTCTCCATAAAGCGCTACTCCTGAACTCGATGTGTCGAGAAGAGGAGGGGAGGGTCTAGACCGGACTCTTAGGATCGAGGATTGATGATTAACTTGTGGTTCTTCACGCTAGCAGTTGCCCATCTTAGGACGATTTCCGCATTGCATACCGGCATCTAGTTAGGTTTACAAATTCTGCTTTGCATCCCGCATGGAGAGAGCTGGGATTCGCTGTAAGTCTTCTTACTTTGCATCCATCATTTAGGCACAAAGGTGAGATCTCCATCTTGGTGCCGACTTGCATTGGCTTTTCCGACTCTATTCTCCCTTTGTTTTTGGACAAAGTATGATAAAGAAAACACAAAAACGTTAGGCGCTTGTTTGAAATCACTCAAAAGAAGCGATAACAAAAAAAATTAAAAAAGGGACTGCTAAGAAAACTTTGACCTAAATAAAATTGGTAATTGAACTCATTGATTGGGGAGAGTCACACCCTCACTTGTATTCAGGTTGCATGGGAAGGTCTCCTTCCAAGTGAGCAGAGTGCTTCGTAAGGATTAGAGCCCAAAACTCAGTCTGTGGCTGCCTTGTGTATCGCCTGGATTTCCGAAGTATTGACGCTTCTATCGTACGTGGACGAGTAGGGCTTGGTCAACATTGGTGACTCTCTATTGTGCAGAGCATCGACCTCGTCCGAAGTATTGAGCCTAGGCCACGCCTTCACGGGGGTGTCTGTCTCATCGTCTTGCGTCCGAGTAGGTTCTTGCACGCTCACGGGTGATTCCGTTGCGAGCGAGTTCCGAAGTATTGGTTTCGCCTATTGGCTTCCTTTCTCTATTTCTTTGGCTGAGTAGGGATCCAGGAAGGGTTACAAGGACCTTAAAAAGTGCAGACTACAGGTTACACAGGGGGAGGACAAGTACGGGAATACTTTTCCGGCAGTACTCTCGCTCCTATAGGCGTAGCGCTCTAAGGACTCGTTAAAAGATAACTTCCTGAATTCAAGATAAAAATTACAAAGATAAAAGCCGAACCTTCACGGCTTCACGTGTTGAGTTGGTGAATCCCCTTGCTTTGTGTTTGCTTGCTAGTGCATTTAGGTCAAGATCAAAAATATCGCGCCTTTGCGCAAAATTTTGTTCTCTTTCTACTTGACCCTTGCTCATTGTGAGCCTTCTACTGTTTTGCAATCCTTTTATTTCTTGTTTACCATCGTGCTCTTCACCCAACATCTTGTCCTCTTGGCCTTCTCAAGATGACGTCACACGGATGGTTTAGTCGGGACCTCGCCGACGCCCACATCGATTCCGTGCCGGCAACATCTTAAATAAGGAGGGGTGATCTCCAAGAAGTTAATTCGGATCTTGCGAATGTCTCCTTGGACTCCCCTATTCTCGCTTCTTTCAATCCCTGCCTTTCTCCAATAAATCCGCTATTCGGGATGGACTCGCAACCCGAATTAGCTCTTCCCCTTCAGCTAAACCGGGATTACTCTTGTCCCCGAAATCACCCCTTGTGGATGGAGATCGATTTCAGTCAATATCATATGCTCCATTCACAACATTCTGGGATTGACCTTAATCCCAGAATCATCTCAACAGCTGGTGCTAAGGAAGATACTGATCAGGGTTTACTCCGTCATGCAGATTCCCCAACCGATCACGAGTCAGAAATTCCAGTTCAGTTAGAGATGGCAGGAGGAAGAGGAAAGGGACCACATCCCCAATTAGAGCCTGAAGGCAATCCGTGGGAAGGGCAGTACACCACTCAGGGTGAGGTTAACAGTCAGCTGCTGGCGTCCATTCAAGCCATTCAGCAGCAGTTGACTAATCAGGCCCTGGCCCAGACCGCTTTCCAGGACATACTGAATGATCTGAGGAGGAGGGCCGACGCAAGAGATGCCCGTCAGGAGGATGATCCGAACAACGAGCAGAATTTTGAAGAAGTCAGAGACGAATTCTCAGTTGGAAGACCCGAATTTGAGGTAGTAGGAGGAGATCCACTGCAGCCGAAGCCTACTCTGAAGGAAACATACAATCCAGGAGCGGGACGCATCACGGAGTGGATTCAAGTTCCACGTATGCATGCCCACTTCGAGCTGAAGCCGCAATTTTTGTCACTGCTTCCCACCTTCCACGGGAACACCACTGAGGAACCATATATCTTTCTCAAGAAGTTTAGCCGCATCTGTTCCACTGCTCATTACCCCGGAATCCCTCTGGGGGTAATCAAGATGACCGCGTTTCCCTTCAGCCTTCAAGACAAGGCCCTATATTGGGTTGACCATCTTGGGAAGGTCGTCACGACCTGGGAGGAGCTGAAGTCCGCATTTCTCCACAAATTCTATCCTCTCGGGCGATTGAATCAGATGCGTGCCCGGATCTCCAGTTTCTGCCAGCAGCCCCACGAGACCATCCATGAAGCGTGGGAGAGATTTAAAGATCTTCAAGAGAAGTGCCCCCACCATGATATTTCAAAGACCAGTCTCGTACAACACTTCTTTGGAGGGCTATCATTTGAGAGCCAAAAGCTTGTGGATGCAGCTTGCGGCGGTTCACATTTCAACAAGGACGAGGACGTGGTATGGAACGTCTTCGAAGAAATGGCTGAGGGAGAAGCAGCCCAATCCTCGTCCAGAATCTACATGAAGCCACCAACCGCCATCAGCAAGCCAGTTAACATGGCTTCTCACACCGAGGACAAGGATGAGAGCTCCAACCTGAGTATCATTGGGAGCCACTTGTCCAAAGTGGACATCATCGAGAAGAGGTCTCAAGACCTCGAAAAGCTGGCAGTCATAGAAAAAAGGACCCAAGGTCTGGAAAAGCTCGACCAGATTTCCCAGCAGCTGGAGCAGCTCGTCCGTGCGTTAAATGCAAACATGTGCAACGTTGTGTCTACTTCTGTCGAGTCGAATGCTGAGAAAAAAGAGCCCGCAATGCAGCCACAACCTCAGCCGACTCCACCGCAGCCCCAACCTGTCCAGCACGTGTACTACGTGCAGGCCCCGGAGCAGCCCCTGCAGCACCAGACACAGATGGTTGTGTATCAACCGGAGCCCCATCCTGCATACTCCGAGAAATTCTCTTCACCCCCGCCAGTGATTCAGGAAATCAATGGTGTATGGGACAATGAAGCGCAGCTGACCCGTCCTCAAGGACATTCTCAGGGTCAGAACATGGGCAACAAGCCCTATCATCAGCAACAGCAGGGTGGGAGACCCTTCCAGCAGTCTTACCAGTACCAGCCTCCATCACACGGGAACACTTGGAGGCAGAACTACCAGCACGGTCCCCAGCAGTCCGGATATCGTGGACAGGGATATCACCAGCAACCGGCTGCTCAATACAATCAGCACAACTCGCAGTACCCCTCCAACCCTCCTTCTCAACAATTCTCACAAGGATATCAGTCACAATCTCAGCCGCCATACCAGCATTCTAGACCCCAGCAGGGGGAATCGTCTGAGATTATACCGGTCAATCCAGCCCTGGCTTGTTTGGAGCAATTGATGAAGAACATGGCTGAGATGAACCAAAAGATTGACGACCTGACGGCAGCCAAAACCGTCATACCAACCCAGGTCGAAGCTAACCCTAACAATTTCCGACGCAAGGAGCAGGTAGCCGGCAGTGTCCAACCCGAATCAGGTGACTTAAATTGTTTTTTATCTAATGTTGTTACTCTCAGGAGGGGTAGGACACTCCGGCCATCGGCGACGGCGAAGGGAAAGCATCTCGCATCTGACGGGGAATCGTCAGTCCAGCCAGCACCAGGGCCAGCCAGTATTTTGGGAGCAGCACCAGCATCCAGAAAACCACAAAAAAATGAAGAAAAACGAAAAACACAAAAAGATAGCAGCAACCTCGGTGGAGATCAGCCAGCATAGGAAACGCCTGCACCCGCATCTCAGCCAGTTCCTGACAGGAGGAGCACCGCACCTGCAGCGAGTCCAACGCCAGCACTTGAAGCCGAGCCTGTCATTTTTGGTCCGCAAATTGTAGATGAATCCATTCCTTTTTGTCATCTACCTGTAAACAACGATATGGACACTATTTTGAATGATATTGGTGAAGAGTTTGTAAATATTCATTTTCCTGAAGCAATGAAAAAACACAAAAAAATGAAAAATTTGAAAAATGCTTTGTCTGATCCTGCTATCATAGAAATCATTCAGAATTTGGTATTGAATATGCCATTGATGAAAGCTCTTGAGTACATGCCAGCCGTGAAGAAAGGACTTAAAGAGGCATGTACAACCAAGCGCAGGCCAAACCCCCACAATTCCAGAAGCAAAGGTGGCAAGTCTGAAAAACACATTCTCACAATGGCCACAGTTAACGCCATCAGCAACCTCACAGATAAAAAGCCAGATATGGGAGCACCTCTTGTACGTTGCCAGATGTTTGATCAGGAATTCGAGCGAACACTTCTCGACAGTGGGTCATCTGTCAATTTGATGCCAGCCTCTCTACTCACGGAGTTCAAGTTAGGACCGCTCAAGCCTACAAAGATGATTCTACAGTTTGCAGACAAGTCAGTCAAGCGGCCTAGGGGCCTGCTGGAGGACGTGATCGTCACGGTTCAGGGAAAGCCATTCCCGGTCGTTTTTGTGGTCTTAGATATGGATGTCCCCGCTCCGTTGCTCCTTACTCCGATCATACTCGGAAGACCATTTTTGCGGACATCAAACGCAGTGGTGAATTATGGGACGGGAGAAATCACTTTTGGAGCTGGCAATGAAATTATCCGAGTGGAGACCCTGTCCGAAGGAACACCAACCGAGCAGACATCTACTTCATGTGCACGAGTGATCGAGTATGCTGACGACTGCGACTTCCTAGCAAAAATTCAAGATACCAACCTATTTCTAGATGACAATAAGATCCATGGATTCCTCTACCCCGAGGAAGAAGTGGAGACCGCAGTTGAATTTCCTTTCATCAATCAAGATGAGGAAATTGCTGATGTGCTACGAGATACTGCCGTGGGGGTGATGTGCCTTCAGAACCAAGAGCCGAAATTTGAAACAGTTTTTGATGAAGATGACATTATCAGATAATCTTGTCGGGATTTGAGAGAGGAAACAGATCAGATCATGGTGGACACTGAACCGTTGAACGAATCACCACCTGCACTGATAGATGAGGTCACCACCGAAGCAGCTCAGACCCCGCCAGAGCTAAAACCCTTGCCCTCCAATATGAAGTATGCTTTCCTTGCGGGAGAACCGAACATGTACCCGGTCATCATTAATGCACATCTGACCGAAGATCAAGAATCTCGTCTGATGGAGGTTCTTGAACGCAACCGCAAGGCGATAGGCTGGCGAACGTCTGATCTCCGTGGGATCAATCCGTCACTCTGCTCGCACCTCATCTTTCTGGAAGACGACTGCAGACCCTCTCGCGAACTGCAAAGAAGATTAAATCCGAACCTGCGAGAGGTGGTTATGAAAGAAATCCAGAAATGGTGTGATGCGGGATTCATTTATCCCATCTCCGACAGCAAATGGGTGAGCCCACTGCATGTTGTCCCCAAGAAATCAGGGATCACCATTGTGAAAAATGACAAAGGAGAGGAGATCGCAACCAGAGTACCGACTTCTTGGCGAGTGTGCGTAGACTACAGAAGACTCAATCTCGCCACCAAGAAGGATCATTTTCCGCTACCCTTCATCGACCAGATCTTGGAGAGATTGGCCGCGAAGGAATACTTCTGTTTCTTGGACGGCTACTCTGGGTATAATCAAGTTGCTATTGCTCCTGAAGATCAAGAGAAGACTACGTTCACCTGTCCTTTTGGCACATATGCCTTCAGACGGATGCCGTTCGGGCTTTGCAACGCGCCAGCCACATTTCAGAGGTGTATGCTTGCAGTTTTTTCCGATATGGTGGGTAGCTTTCTCGAGGTCTTTATGGACGATTTTTCGGTCTATGGGGATTCATTTGATCAATGTCTGGACTATCTAGACCGAGTCTTACGGAGGTGCTGCGAAGTGAATCTTGTGCTCTCTCCTGGGAGAAGAGCAATTTCATGGTGACCGAAGGAATCGTGCTGGGTCACGTTGTTTCTAAACGTGGCATGGAGGTTGACCCAACCAAGGTGGATGTAATTTCTAAGCTGAAGCCACCTACAAATATCAAGCAAGTCCGGTCATTCCTGGGCCATGTCGGTTTTTACCGACGATTTATTAAAGATTTCAGCAAACTGGCCAGACCACTGACTGAATTGCTCGGCAAGGACAATGAATTCATTGTAGACGACCGTGTGCTCCTTGCCTTTAATCAGTTGAAAGAGCTCATCACGCAGGCCCCTGTCCTACAGCCACCGATTTGGACTCAGCCTTTCGAGATTATGACTGACGCGTCAGATTATGCCATCGGAGCTGTACTGGGACAGAGGAAAGACAATATACCATTTGCGATTCACTACGCTAGTCGAACGCTCGATGAAGCCCAGAGAAACTACACTGTCACTGAAAAGGAGCTGCTAGCGGTAGTCTTTGCTTTGGAAAAGTTCAGATCTTACCTTCTTGGGTCCAAAGTTATCATTTACACTGATCATTCGGCCATTCGGTATTTACAGCAGAAGAAGGACGCCAAACCACGTCTCATTCGGTGGATCCTTCTCCTCCAGGAGTTTGATTTGGAAATCAGAGATAAACCTGGAGTCAAGAATGTAGTGGCCGATCATCTGTCAAGACTTCCTGAACCAGAGTCTCCTGAGCTGAACCTGCAGCCTATCACAGAGACCTTTCCAGATGAATCGATTCTGTCTGTAGCCTCACTTCCTTGGTATGCGGACATTGTGAATTATCTAGTTGCCAAGAAAATCCCGCAGGACTGGCCTAAGTTGAAAATAGACAGATTTTTGTCTAAAATCCATTTTTACCAGTGGGAAGACCCATATCTGTTTCGTGAGGGAGCAGATTACATCTGGCAAAGGTGTATTCCTCAGGAGGAAGTTCCAAGTGTCCTCGCGCTATGTCATGATCAAGATTCTGGAGGACACCATTCAGGCAAACGAACGGCAGCAAAAGTTCTTCAAAGTGGCCTCTGGTGGCCTTCATTATTCAAAGATGCAGATGAGTATGTCAAATGTTGCACTGATTGTTAGAAGATGGGTGGAACCATAGGAATGAGAGACACAATGCCTCTGAAATACATTCAGATCTCAGACGTCTTTGACGCATGAGGCATCGACTTTATGGGCTCGTTTCCTAACAGTCAGGGTTATGAGTATATTCTGCTTGCTGTCGATTATGTCAGTCGATGGGTGGAAGCCATCCCCGCCCGAGCCGCCGACAGTAGGACTGTCTGTCGATTCTTACGAGATCACATCATAGCACGGTTCGGGATTCCCAAAATTCTCATATCTGACGGGGGTAGTCATTTCATAAATAGAGAGGTGAAGAAGCTGACTCAAGAATTCTGCATCGAGCATCGTGTTGCTTCACCCTACCACCCGCAGTCTAATGGCTTAGTTGAATGTTCCAACAGGGAGATCAAGACGATTCTACAGAAACTTGTGCGTCCGGATCGCAAGAACTGGTCTCAGCTGCTTGATTCCGTTCTTTGGGCTTACAGAACAGCGTACAAGTCACCCTTGGGAATGTCTCCCTACCGCCTGGTGTATGGCAAGCCATGACATTTGCCCGTGGAACTTATTCACAAATCTTTATGGGCTATTAATATCTGTAATTTGGACTCCAAGCAAGCAGGAAAGAACAGAAAATTAGATCTGAACATATTACTGGAATTCAGAGATTATGCATATGACAACAGCCTGATGTACAAGGAGAAGGTCAAAACATGGCATGACAAGCACATCCGCCACAAGTCCTTTGATCCAGGTCAGAAGGTATGGTTGTTCGATGCGAAATTAAAGATCTTTCCAGGCAAATTGAAGAGCAAATGGACTAGGCCGTTTTTGGTTAGGCAGGTGCGTGACAACGGAAGTGTATTGATATCCAATCTGTCAGCTGACGCACAGCCTTTTGTAGTCAATGGTCAGCTTCTGAAACCATACCTTGAACATGACACATTCATGGCCGTCGTTGACTCAATTCAAGTAATCTATGAGGATGAGCTGAATATCTCGAAAAAGGCAGAGGAAGGCAAAGCACATCAAAACATTTTTGAATGATTTCCCTTTTCGTCTTTTCTTCTTTTCTTCTTTTCAATTTCTTTTATCTTGTTCTACCGAATTGATGCCATCCCTTTCATCACTGCTACACTTAGGATGTACTTTATCCTAAGTCTAGGGGGATGCGCATCCCGAGTTGTTCATATCCAATCTTATATCTTTTCTTCTTTTCTTCTTTTCCTTTTCTATCTTCTTTATCTATCAAAAAGGTGCCGCCCTTGTAGACAGTTTTCCATACTTAGGACGTACTTTGTCCTAAGTATAGGGGGGTGTGCACCCCGAGTTCTCTATTCTTTTCGATCCTCTCCATTGTCTCCTCTTCTTATCTATACTTAGGGATATCTTACCCTAAGTATAGGGGGAGACAATCTGAGTATGATCTGTTCATTCCCACCCTTGACCCTCCATGCGTTGTGTACAGTCTGCTATACTTAAGATTACTTGATCCTAAGTATAGGGGGGACGGTCAACTTCTCATTCTTTTGTTCATCTCTTATTCATTTAGTCTTTAGATTTTCCTATACTCAGTACGAGTTATGTCTTCTCTTTTCTTTCTGATCTATGAGGACATAGCTCAAGCTAAGTGTAGGGGGGTCGTATATACTACGTATATACTTTAGCCATAACTCGTACTTCCGTATAAATATGGCTAATAATTCATCAAAATTCATTAAAATTCCTTAATAAAAAGGTGTTTTCCTCAAATTCTTGTTGTAATTACTGATTAATAAATCAGGTGAAAATGTTTTTTGCAAAATGTTTGAAAAATAGTTGGAAAATCTTTGTGAACATCTATTGAAAACTATTTTGAAAATATTTTTGTTACATGTTTTCAACCTTTGTAAAAATGTGTATTTTGTAAAAATTTATTTTCTTTGTGTGAAATAAAATGTTTGAAAAATGATTTGCAAATGGTTTGAAAAAAATGGTTGCAAAAATAAATTGAAAAATCTATACATACTGTTTTGAAAGCCTTTGCAAAATGATTTTCAAATGTGTGTACATGTTTGTAAAAATGTTTGTAAAAATTATGTGGACTATAGTTTTCAAAATTGTGTGAAAAAGCTTGTGTCAAATAAGTTTCAGGAATACATACATCACACCAAAATCCACTTTATATATGTATAAAATTTGTCACTTATCCTTGTAAAGTCTTAAAAATCCACTTCTTGTATATAGAAGAAGCACTCCCGTGTACATAGTTTTCACCTAGTTTTCAGCCAAAACTTTTTCTTTTCAAAATCCCAAAAACATTTGCAAAACTAAAATCCAAAAAAACATTTGAAAGATCTTTTTGAAAATACAAAAAAATGCATCTGCATACGCATGCATCATCTTTTCGAAAATCTATAAAAAATTCAAAATCTTGAAAATTGCATCACAAAAATATTTTCTGCATTCTGCATCGCATTTGCATAGCATGAACATTTTTCGGAATGAGTTTGATAGTTGAACAAGTCTAAGTAAAATCCGGAGATTGGAGCTTGATTGGACCTTAAAATCTACCTAATAACAGGAACATTATAGGAACTGAGTTTGAGGTATTTCAGGTCTAGTTGACTTAATTCTTTGAGGATCACGGGACTTGGTTCAATGGATTCTTGACTGCCTAAGTAGAATATTTCGGAGCACACGCACGACTCTTGTTGATAATGACCTAACTTGGACACCTGCACCTTTCACATAGCTCTTCACGGATGAGGTGGTGAGGAGGCAGTTTCCTTTGGCTTGGGGTAGCATATGAGGGTAGTACTTCTAGGCGGAACCTCTCTTCTTCTTATAGTGAAGGAAGTGCACCTCAACTTGGTCTAGTGGTGATGAAGGCTAAAGACAGAAGCCGTGGGTTGCAATAAAGCTTCAAAAGAGGGATAGTCTACTGGCTCAAGAAGAAAATTCTTGTATATATGCTGCACCATGTAGATATGTTGTACAAATGCAATTGAAAAAAAAGAAAGAAAAAAAAGAACTCCAAAAAAAAATGGTGGGTCGGATTGAAAATTTAATAACCCCACCGGAGTGTATATAGTCCAATAAAGCAAAAGCTTATGGTATCCATGTTACATCTCATGAAGCTTGCAGCGGGAGACTTAGCTACACTGGTTGAGCTCCCAAAAATTCTATACCTCTTATTCCCCATCTTCTTGAGCCGGTTGCACTTGAACTTAGAAGGGAATACCCCGCTTCTCGAGGAAAGAATTGCTAGACCAAGGTATTAGAGTTACCAGGTTAGGGGAGTTGTTTCTTTGTTACTTCTGAGGTGGGGAGCTACATATCACTCACACTGTATAAGTCAGATTCATAGTCGTAAGAGTTTGCGTATGAGTTGAAGTATTTTTGACCTGGCTATTGAGGAGACTTGGACAGAGTTTTGGGATTCTCAAGGACTGTTGGATTTCAAATTTGGTTCTCATTAAGGTTCCGACCGCACTAAAATTCCAAAGGTCCGACTTAAGCTCCAAACTTTGATTTTGTGAAGACAAGTTTGACAATCAAATAAAATCCAAGTTCTTCTTTTTCTTTTCTTTCTTTTTCTTTTTGCACTTATTGCATAAGTGTTTGCTAGGGACTAGCAAAGGTAAAGTATAGGGGGATGATGAAGCTACGTTTCATCATCTTTATTCTATCATTTCGGCCTTAAAAACCCTAGTAAATGCGTGTAAATAGCATTAATTTATGCATTTTAGCATTTATGTATATGTGTGTAAAATGGTATAAAATGCGGTTTTTAGTGCCAAAATTATAGAATAAAGAAAAGAAAAGAAAAAGAATAAAATATTGTAAATATTTTATGACCCGAAACCCCGAGACCTAGGCATCTTGATGAATAGGTCGACAGGGAATAAAGTAGGGGGAGATAAGGGCCAAATACCTATAATTATTAATTCATTCTTTATTCATTTTGGGACCTATTTTTGGTTCCACTTTTTATACGTCAAATAAAGAAACTTTGTACATGAAAGTTGTAGATAATTTTATAAAGAAAAATACAAAATTGAGTTCACAGAAAAATAATGCATAGATAAAAAGTTATGATCTGAATAAAAATCCAGAATCCCAACTTCCCAGACCCGTATCTCACAAATAAAAACTCCAAATGCAGCATACTCACCTTTAATTGTATATAGAATAAAATAATCTATCCAATGGTGGTGGTTTCGCATTTGGCGGAGCTACGGTTTGAAAGTTGAGTTTTGGACCCCTATTGTATACCTGTACTGAATAAAATATTCAATTTATTCTTTGTTCATTATTTGTTCATTTTTATATTTTATAATGTTATAAATATTACTTATAATAATTATGTACATTAAAATTGGAATAAAAACATAAATACAACTCAAATAAAAATACTTGTATACTGAAAACATAGGTATAATACATGTATCTATACCTCTACAAATAATACTTTCATTTTATTAAGGGTATAAAATATATCTGAAAAATAAAATAAAAATATATCTGTGTACATAAAAGTATGTTATAATTTTAGAAAATAACAAATAAAAATAATAGAATTAAAATACACAAAAGAAAAAATAAAGTAGTGAAGTATATAGGTATTATACCTATAAAGGGGTAAAAAGTGAACTCATTAAAATAAGCCTCATAAAAATAAATAAAATTCATAATAAAATACTTCATAAATTAATAAACACATTTTATTCTTTAACCAAATTGAAATTCGTCCATTTACTATTTTATTTCGATTTTTGAAAATTTTTTTCCTGGTTGGTCCACGTGGACCAACCAGGTTGGTCTGACAGTTGACCTCGGTCAACTGTCTGACCTACTCTTCCAGGGTTGTCAGATGCACGTTTGACCCATCTTCTCGCCAATTTCTAGGCCCGCTCTTGCACCAAATCATGTCGACTCCTTCAGACTTTTTGCTCCTCGATTAGTGGTGAATCACGCCCAAGTGATTCCTTGGGCTGAGGACCACTAATCGAGGCGTTCTCGCCCTCGTCTTCCACGCCCGTCGTCAACCATACAAAATGAGCCCCCCGACTTCGATTCAAAATTAATCCTTCTTCCGCCACTTTCATTCCCAAACCCCTCCTTCTTCGTGCTCCTCGTGACAGGGGGAGTTGAATCGACCCGGGGTTCGTGAGAAGTGGTGTTGAATCGAAGAGATTCAGTCCCTCGCCGGAGCTCCGCCGTGCTTCCTCGCCCGTCGCCTCTGGTGAGTCTCCCTCTCCCTTCTCTTTGTCTTTTTGTAGCTTTAGGGTAGGTTAAGTTAGCCCATTAACAGTTTATCTCGTCGTTCTTCCAATCGCCGAGAATCTTCGATCGAACCCACGGCGGAGCTGAGCTCCGCCCGTCGTTCCCGACCATTCTAGTAATCCTCCACCGTCCTAAACACCTCCATCCTTTCCCCCTCCGCTCCGTCACCACGCCGCACCCTTCCAGGTCCCTCGATCTCGCTCAGATCGAGCTATCGAGCTCCTCTCTCCGCCGCTCGCCGGAGCTCTTCATCCCAGGCTCCTCTCGCCTCCATTCGACTGTCGAAGAGCCCTCCGAGCACCCCCTTTTTGCCGTGCTTCTAACCCTGCAGGAAAGAAGTCAAAGGGAGGCTCCATCGAGCCTCGAAGTTTCAGGGAAGCACCTCCAGGCGACCTTCCTCGTCCGAGCACTTCGCGCCGCCTCCGCCTCGCCGGATACCACCAATCGACGCGGAAGGATCCCAGGATCCTTTTGCCCTTGATCCTGGGGTCGGAGCGGCCGTGTGTCGGCCGCCATCGCCACCCGAAGTTCGCCGGGGAGGAGTTCTTCGTGAACCCCTCCCCGCCGTTGGATCGATCCTCTGCTCCAGACGCGACGCCAACCGTCCGATCACCTCAGCCGCGCCGCCGTTCGATCTCCGCCACGTGTCCAAGACCCTCGCCATCGACTGCTGGATCGCGCCCCGTGGGTATTTTGCATTTTTAACCCACGATTTTTTTATTTACGTTTTAGTCCAGTAACTTTCAGTTGTAGTTTAAAAAGTTTTGTAATATTTGCACGCAGACCCTCACGTTTTCATCATTTGCACTTCCGTCCACGCCACGTCACCTCACGTAACGGTGGCGTGTGACTTTTGGGTATTTTGCAAGATAGGCCCAGAACTTTTGTGTATTTGCAATTTCGTCCCTGTGCGTAGAATATATAATATGTTTCTGGAAATTTTGCATATATGCCCAGCCGGTTTTGTTTAATTACAATTATGCCCCTGTGAATGGTGTTTCACGTGAGCTGCGTGTGTCTTTTTGGTGGAAATTGCATCTGAGCCCCTGGATGTTTTCATAATTGCATTTATACCCCTGCCAGGCTTGGAGTTTTTGTATGCTTAGCTTATTTATTTAACGCCTAATTTAATTGCGAAAAATTCTCAAAAAATAGAGTTAAGACCCTGTATGCTTCTAGTTTCACGCTATATTTTTAGTTTTTAATTTTATTTTGTTTTTACATTTATTAAAAATCAAAAACATGCTTTTTCTCTACTGTCTAGCTTAGAAAATGCCAAAAAAATATTAAAAAGTCTCGAAAAATTCCAAAAAATTTTCATAGTGTCTATTTTGCTATATTTTAGTTTCAAACCAAAATTCATTAAAAATCTCAAAAGAAAAACCTTAAAAATCTAAAAAGACTCTAAAACTCCAAAAAAAATATATATAAAATCAAATAAAACTCTAAAAAAAATACAAACTCAGTTCCTGTTTGTTCTTTATCTTGTTTTCTTTATTTGAAAAATGGTGTGAAAAATTTTGATTGCTGTTTGTCATTTTTAATTCTCATTTTATCCACAGCCAACCCATTTTCACTGTTTTCTATTATTTCAGTATTTAAAAATACCAAAAACACCTAGAAAAATTCCCAAAAATCACAAAAATAGTAAAAAATCCTAAAAATATTAAAAACATTTAATTTCTGAATTTTTGGTTATTTTTGTGCATTTTTATAAATAGTTGACCTTGTCTTTCATTCCCTTGTTTTTATTTTCCAATATTGAAAAAAAATAAAAAATATAAAATACAAAATTATAAAAATCAGAAAATTAAAAATCAAAAATACAAAATTAAAAATTAAAATTAAATAAAAAATTAAAAAAATTAAAAACCCACGAAAAGAAATTGGCTAAGTGATTCATTAGACCTAGGGTTCGGAGCTCTATCTACACTCTGCACCGTTGCTTCCTGTGTTCGACCCCTACTTGCTTGCCATTATACATTGTTAGTAGGGTATAATAAATTTTAATCCTTGCTCTTGATTGCTTTATTGATTGTGTGGGTTAATTGTTGAAGACTGAGGAAGTTTGAGCAGTCGCATCAGCGACAGTGAGTCTGACTTGTCAGACCGCTCTTTAGCGGCTCTCGCTTTCTCGCTTTTCAATAGGATTTCTAAGATTATTGGAAGATGGAAAGTTATAGATACACTTTCGGTAACAATTTATTGAAATTATGTTTATCTAAAAAGTCATAAATTAGTCCATAGTAATAAATATTGATTTATTTAACAAGTATTCTTAAGTTTTCTGCAATACCAAGTTTAAGAGCCAGATGTCGAACTAGGTATACGGATGAAAATGGATCGGATATAGCTTCTCTCTCTCCCCCCCTCTCTCTCTCTCTATATATATGCGCTTTATATTTAACGGATATGAATAAGGATGCGAACATGAATCGGATGTGGATTTAGGAAATCATATCCTTAAATAATCATATATGAATACGAATCAAATATTCATCGAATATGAATCTGGATCAGATAGAGAGCGAATACGAATATAGATCAAAGTAAGATGGGGGAGATGGGAGAGGAGGAGGAGGACGTTGTGCAGAGGAGGAGGGGTGCGGGTCTTCAAGTTTGGAGGACTAGGTTATGGTGTTAGAACTGGTAGGTTTGCAGTTGTCGGGGAAATATGAATAATACATGTGATGAATCTACGTTTCATCATTTTGATTCTATCATTTTGACCTTAAAAACCTAGTAGATGCGTGTAAATTGGCTTAATTTAGGCATTTTAGCATTCATGCATTATTGTGTAAATATTTTATAAAATGCAGTTTTTAAAGCCAAAATTATAGAATAAAGAAAAGAAAAGAAAAAGAATCAAATATTGTAAATATTTATGACCCAAAACCCCGAGACCTAGGCATCTCGATGACTAAGTCGACAAGGAATAAAGTAGGGGGAGATAAGGGCCAAAAAAACCAATAAAAATACCTTTTATTTAATTCATTCTTTATTATTTTGGGACCTATTTTTGGTTCCACTTCTTACACCTCAAATAAAGAAACTTTGTACATGAAAGTAGTAGATAATTTCATATAGAAAAATACAAAATTGATTTCACACAAAAATAATATACAGATAAAAAGTTGTGATCTGAATAAGTTTCCAAAATCCCAACTTCCCAGACCTGTATCTCTCAAATAAAAACTCCAAAATCCCAAAATTTAATGGGATTCCATAAGGGCACATTATTCCCCAAAAAAATGTTAAGGGCGCATTCTTTCCTTTTGCCAAGGGCCCACAAAATGTCAGGGATGTCATTGTTCGCTTATGATCTAATGAAATGCTCTTGTTATATTATTGTTACTATAAGGACCTCTTAGACAAAATAGAGAAAGAGTAGGAATATTTATACATGCCTAGGTAAAAGCCGCACCTTCATTAAGTGGGTTGATGAATAGGTTGTCACTAATCACAATTCGCAATAAAAATGAATGGAGCATTAAGATTGTTGCAAGAGATTGGAAACTTCAATGGAAATAAAGAAAGTGACATGTTAAATTACAAATATATGAGTGCAAATATACAAAATATGTTTACATTTGAAAGACCGTGTAATATGTGTAGTTGTTGTCCTTGCTACTAAACGTATTTGTAATATATATCCAAAATAAATGCAATGAGTACATGTTTCAACCACTATCCAAGTCCTTCATGTTGTTGAATAAGCATGTCTTCAAATCATCATCGTTATGTGCATTAGTTGGGATTTTACGTACTGAATATGTTTTGAATTTGGTACCATAAAAATGATAATTTCCCATAGGACATTGCTCAATATGCTTGACACTTTCCACATTACATTACTTAACCAGTATATGATAAACATCAAGCAATATAGTGCTTATGTACATCATATATTTTTGTAATAAGTTCATACAAACCACCAAGAAGGCCTTACACCACTCAACATCTTGAACATAAAGTTAGTATGTAATTCACATCACGACATGCCATCGGATCAGATGTTCAGATTTCAAAAAAAATGTACTAAGCCTTCTCCCACCATAAGTAGGGTCGGCTACATGGATTTCCGCTCAAATCTACATTGAAAGATTCAACTATTTTTTACGCAAATATACTAAATCTTCTCCCACTATAAGTAGAGTCTGGATTCTTGTTCAGACTTCAGAACAAAAAAATATCACCCGGCATAACACCTCATAAAAAATTAGTTTGAAGTATATGTATCAAATCAAAGTGGTGGAGGCACTACAAGAAAAACAAGTTGTGGCTACATAACTATGCCCACGGATGTGAGTTTGTGGCCACGGAATTAGGCTATGGCCACAACACATAGTGGCCAGTAGCCGAAGCTACAAGTCTCGTCGCGAGAGTTCTCTAACCACGAATATGTCGTGGCCATTAGAAGTGACCACAGAACTTGTTGTGGCCACAACTCTTGTACAAAGACTTTGGCCACGGATTGTAGCTACGAGAAGCTAGTGGCCACGAAATTATCGTGGCCACAAGTTTCCGTAGCTAAATTCTGTGACAACAACTCATTTTTCTTATAGTGAGGGTATTAATTGGTGAGAGAAGTCAACTGCAAAACCAATTCAAAAGAAGCATTTGACTTGCAGTATATGAAACTCATGAGTCAAACTAATAATATTAATTGTTCTCACAAAGCATTTGACTTGCAATAATTAATGGGTGCATTCAACTAAGCACTCATTTGTATTTGTTCTCACAAGGTACGTACTCCTTCCGTCCATACATGTCAATATTATGAATCTTGCCAATAGTGTTTCAATGTTCTATTTCCCTAGTATTTACTCCGTCCCTATAATTGTGAATCATGTGCACGCCAATCTCGTCTTTTTTAGTATAAATCAACTGCATTTTAAAACATTTTGTCTTGCCAAAAATATATTTCCACACCAATTTCACATCAAATTTGTCTGCAATCCTCTTTTCCGACCACAGTTAGGGTTGGTTGGATATATAAAAAAGTAAAGGGTGAACTCCCTTTGAGATGGGATGTAAATCACCATTTGATTTTGGAAGTTACACATTTTTTGTCACTCTACTAATACGATGTTTAGATGCGGATATTTATTTATTTATTATTTTGGCGGATATCAAAACCGACAAAGGTGTGACTTTTTACCGTTTTGCGGATATAGGTATGGCTGTGGATATCGTTTACAATTTTTCTGATGATACGATACGAATATGATAGTTGTAGTATTGAATCTGTGTATATATTATATATACATAAATTAGTTTGTATATAGACATATCTAAATATGTTAGAAAGTTTACATGTAGTATTGGTGAAATGTGTATTGGGTGCATAACTTGAGAGCAATCATTGTTAAAGACATCTAAACCTTTTGTTCCATGAATGCATGTAATAAATTTTTTTAATCATACCATTTATATTTATTATTTGAACTTTATTTTCATCTAAACCACCTCATACTCGATAATATTCTATCCATATTTATATTTATTCTTTACTCGATCGTATACAATCTTTGCTCGATCTATATTCACATTCATTGAATATTTAATTTGAATTGTATGTGAGTAATTAAGGATAAGGTTTCTAGAACTCATATATAATAACAATATGTACATGTATCTGATATTGTCCAAACCATATTCTACTTGGTTTCATCCCTAGCAGTGACCACATGGTCTCATCATGCCATCCCTCCATTTAGCTAATATTAATTAAATACAATAACACACCTTAGATGCACATGTGTATGCTTCATGAGTTAATTTTCACTCCTCATGATGCATCTTACGAGTAAAATGTGTCATTAACACAAAATGAAATAAAATAAAATAAAATAAAATAATCAAGAAAATAAATAGAAAGAAGGTTGTAAATATGTGCATACTAACTCTATCCCTTTGATTGACCCAACACTGGCTTGGACAACTAAAATAAAGTAGAGAGATAGAGTGATAAGCGAGAAATCACAAAAGAATTGACTTATGTACACAAAATAACAACTTGGATTGATTTTTATACATTGTATAAACTTCCAAAAAATTATGTCTCAAGATCCACAATGTACAGATGTCTCTAGAACTCAAATGTAAAAGCCATAAAACACAACTTCTAAGTTGGATATCTACTCTATAGAAAGTTCAAATTCACTCGTCTTTGATGTCCATATTCAGAAATTCTCTTTTAAACAAAGGTGGTTCATTAAAATTAGAGTTAATGTACAAAGCTTTGATTTTGGGATCCTATATGTATTTTTGTGTTTAACATTTGTTTGTGTTTTACTTATTGTTATTTTGCACATAGTTGTATTTTTCATTTATATTGTAATTTTTAAATAAAACGATATCAAAATTAAAAATGTACAAAACTAAATTAATTAAATAAGTAACAATATTATTTAAACGTGGAATACCTTTATTTGCTCTTCCTCCATTTATTATACATGTAAACCGTCCCCTATAAATAAAACAAATAAATATCTAAAATTCCAATTTAATATGATAAATTGAACATATAAAAATAATAAGTTATTATGTAAAATATTAATTTAAACCTTAAAACTCATAATATATATGTATATTGTACCTATAAATTATATGTTTATTTAATTTATTTATCAAAATAATATATTATTTAAATTATTTAAATATGCCATAATTAATATTATTTGATTTTATTTAAAAAATATTTTACTTTTTTAATTCAAGTGTATTTACTATTTAATATATATAGTTTATAAGATATTTTATTTTTACCTCAGTTTAGCTTCACATGTGTCAAGGCCATGACAAGTTTACTTTGACTAATCTAGGTCGATCTTCCATTCCACATGGGTGTACCAAGTGGCATGGCTATTTTCTAGTTTTAAGTGTTGGCCTCTGGTCAGCATTCTTTTACATCCTTTGTTGTAGAACCACGCTTGTGAAGAACTCGAACCCCATATCCCAACTTTTTTGACAACCTCTATTTACCAATTCCCGAAACTAATCCTAATTATCTCCCTCATTTTCCTGACAAAACCATAACCAATTAGCTTACCCTCTTCTCAAGACCTATATAAGAAACCCTTGAATACCTAACATCCATATTCGAGATTGCTAGAGTTCTCTTGAGTTCCTATGAGAGGTAAGGATTGACAATCTCAAGCATATCAGTTGAGCGAGAGGAAGTCAAGAGCATAGTGAGATCCAGAGTTCTCAAATCTCTATTGCAGTTGATCAAGCAACTGTCTAACCTTCCATCTATGTTATCTTTGAGATCAAGAGCAGTAGGAGATCCTAACTCAAGCGTGAGTTCATTAGTTCTAATCCCTTCTTCCAAATAACTTTCTTCTTCATTTTTTCATTAATCTTCATACAATTTTGATACTTGAGATCTATTTTTTCTTTCTTCCTATGATATCATCCCAAATTCTTCCTACTTCATAGATGTTAATCTAGTTGCGCCTCACAGTTCTATTCGCATATATGTTGGACATATGAACCCACGAAAAGCTATTATGCAAAAAATGTTATTGCAAATACCATTGCTTGATCTGAAATGAAGAATAAGTAATTTGCATAATAGGTCCCTTAGTATAATTAGGGTTACGTACCATGGCCATCTTGATGATCATACATTTGTTGGTTCAATTGTTGAAACATTGAGGTTGGTGATTGGACAACTATCTAACGAGTTAGATTGAAGACTCGTCAAGCACCGTCAAATCATTATTAGGAGATGATATCTAGCCTGAGTAGGAGATAGCGATCATTTCTCCATGGGTTGATATCTAACTGACCTCTTGATGTAGGTCCTTTGCATATGAATAGAGATTCAGATGTGTTAGATAAGTTAGGTCAAAGAGTTAACTTGACGAGATTGAGATAAGCAAGACCTATGTCGTATGATGTCATGATATACATGCATCCTCTGACCAAAGACAGATGTATTGACATATATCTAAATATGTACATTTGCCAGCTCGATAGGTTGATGGCCTAAGCAAGGTCTATACACCAGCACGTTGGTGTGCATATAAGGGCATATGAGTAATATCTCAAAGGGATCATACATGTTCACTGATGAACTAGAAGACATGAGCTCACTCATGAGATATTGGGAATCAAATTATGTGCACAGTTGTCTCGCTTTGGAAGCTTAACTGAATTTGTAAGTTCGATTTATGATCAATATCTAGGTATGATATATGATTTTGGAAAATATATGATCGATATCAACTCCCAATGATCAAATGAGAAACTTAATGATAAAACTCTGAAGGAGACATTCTAAATGAGATCTAAAACTTTGTGTTTTATTATAGGTCTTCCAGTATGTAGGATGTATTGTATTAGGAATACTTGAGAGTGATGTGATCAATAAATGATTGTATAACCATGACGCCTCCATTTCGAGGGAGTGATGAAACGGGTCTGAATTTTACTGACTCCTCTCAATAGAGAAATGATTAATCTTGATCCAAATGTCGGATAGTGATATGAATGTGATTCAGATACATATGAAGATTAGATTTACAGTTTTGATTTAATCAAACATCTATTGGAGGTCCCTGAGATCTGGATTTGAGATATGATCTCAATATCCAAGTTAATATACATGGAATGTGCAGTCGCCATGTCCTTATCTCTAAGTATTCATGGAGAAAGCACATTATTCTTGAAAAGGTTAAAGGATAATTTCAATGTTGATAATGTGTATGAGCATTGAGGAAAATTTATAGTTAAATTTGATTTAATTATCATGGATAATATGAAATTGATTCATGTTATTTGTCCATATAAGGAGAGTTGCCTATAATAATTAAATTAGATGTGAATAATGTAAATGTGATTCATGTTATTTGAGAACGTGAGAAGTGTCATCTTTGATAATAAAATATGATTTTAATTATCAAAGATATGATTAATGTGGATATATCTATCCATAATAATCATGGGTATTATAAATATGATTCATAATATGTTCGAGAGATTTAGTTGTAAATAGGATTACAAATTATATGTTGTTGTGAATCGGATTCACAATAAATAAGTAATTGTAAATGTGATTTACATATTATGTTGGATATATGAATATGGTTTATATTTATCATTGGCATGGATTAAATTAGTTATTGTAAAATTATAGCAACAAATCATGGTCATTAATTAATAACCTCTTAATCTAAAATGTTGGATTAAGAGGGTACATGGATTGAGATCCATGTACATCCAACTAGTATAAAAGGAAGGGTAGCCCTTGCCTTTTAGACCATCATCATTCCAAGAGGAATTAAACTCTCTCCAGATCTTTCTCTCTCTCTCATAGCCTCCCTCCTTTTTCTCTCTATCAATACTCGTAGTCATCGCGACATCATTGTGTAGCCGAATTGACTACGCATGGATCTCTGTCTCCTTCGGTGCACCTTGCTCGTAGAGAAGACGTCATATGAGACGAGATTAGAAGATATGTCGCTTGGATCATCACCTTTGATTGCGAGGAGCACGCATTTCATCAACGCGCTCGCAAGCATCTGCTCTATTGAGATCGGACTTGAGACATGGGGTCTCTTCGTTTAGAGACTCGATCGCAATCACGCTTCAAGAGGTAACCCTAATGGTTGTTTGTGATAGATGAAACGATCCAAGAAGTATTCTTGAATCATATGATTTCAACGGTCAAATTTTTTAAATCCCGTTGCCCCGAGAAGCTACTATTACTAGTCATTCCCTATCACATATGATGTGATTTTCACACTTCCATGATGCACTTAATGATATTTCCATATCCTTCAATATTTATATTTTTTTATCCACACTATCTGCCCTCTTTGAGATATATTAAAGTTTGAAGCTTAATATTCTAAAAGGGAATTTTCCCCGGCAGACCCTATAAACATTGCCAATTACCTCCACAACCTTTGAAACAACCTAATTCTCCCCTCAACCCCGTAAACTTGTCAACTCTTACCCCATGAACCCTCCAGGTAATATGTTTGAAGCTCGTGGGGGTTCTTGGGGTAATTTATATGGTCAATGGGGTAATTACGTTGAGGAAAAGGTTGTAGAGGTAATTTAAAAAGTTTATAAGGTCTTGCAGGTAAAAATCCCTATTCTAAAATCCACCTTCACCTATAGGGATTCCCACTCATCTTCATTTGATATCGAGATCTATTGGTTGTGTTTTGTTTCTGTGAATTGTTGTACGAGTAATTGTAGATATTCGGTTATTTAATGCCATATTTGGTTGCAAGAAGTCATAGTTTCTTATTCCTTCTTTATGTGGTAATAAATCTTTCAGAAGTGTTAGGTCCTCAAGAACATGTGAGCAGACAAGGGCTTCTGAAATCATCTTATTTTAGAGATATCTAGATTTTTTTGGGAGAAGTGAAGAAATATCTAGATCTTTTTTCCACTACTCTCCATTCTAGAATCTCATCTTCAAGTGGGCCTACCTTGATAAATATATACGAGTAGAGGACTTCATGCCCATATGTTCATGAGCCCATTTGAAACAGTAGTTCTAAATCAGAAAATTAAAAATTACTATATTTTCATCATATAATAATGTTTGGATGTAATATAAGATAAAAAGAGTTTATCACACGATAAGCTATATTTAGATAAGTGGCCACGTTGTCATTGTACCATCCATCATGTCTTTGCCTACAATATTGACCATTTTCTTATCGCCCAAATCAAGAAGGCTAGAAAGATGGATAAACCCCTCACTTATCCCTTGTCTCATCTTATCTCTTATCCCTTATCCTAACATGCAGAAATTTTCGTCAAGTCGTTGCTAAATTGGTCGATACACATATAACGAAAAGACAAGGTATAATCGTTTTGGCACATTAATATTCTGTTGCTCGGTTTTTATATCTATTATATGAAATTTTTACTTAGCAGACCCTATAAACTTTTTAAATTACCTCTACAATCTTTTCCTTAATGTAATTACTCCATTGACCCTATAAATTACCCCAAGAACCCTCACGAGCTTCAAACAGATTACCTGGAGGGTTCATGGGGTAAGAGTTGACAAGTTTACGGGGTTGAGGGGAGAATTAGGTTGTTTCAAAGGTTGTGGAGGTAATTGGCAATGTTTATAGGGTATGTCGGGTAAAAATCCCCTATTATATTATTTTGATATTTTATGAAGGAAAAAATGATGTTACATCCGCCTCATTTTCCGACATTTTTTATATTTTTTCAAAATAAAGCCATACATTTTGATCACTACATCCCTCTAAGACGTCATTCCAATTTCATCAAAAATAGAGACTCATATGCCTTCTATCTAGAACAGGTAATTACTTTTAACGGTTTTAAAATTGTTGTAATCGATCAATTCTAGATGAAGGACATAAAAATCTCTGTTTCTAATGAAATTTGAATGACATTTAGAGATATAGTGATGAAAATACATACCTTTATTTTTTAAAAAAATAAAAAATCAGGAGGAAATGAGGCGAGGCAACCCAACACGCAGCCTCATTGAACCCTTTTATGAATACGTTGTTGCTGCAACAAACTGATTTAACTTAACTTTTAAGCAGATCACCATCATGAATATTTGTATTTTTAAATAAATGCAACCTACGTTTCTCTCCTCTTTCTTTATTTCTCTTTAATTGGATGATTGAAAGAACGGTTGTAGCTATTTTGCTCGAACATGGGACGAGGGATGAAAACAAATATGAATATGTCTGTATCCGTCGACCATCGTATTCATTTTATACATGTTTTGACATTTGTGTTCTTTTTAAAGTCGATGTTGATATAGACTTTGGCATTCGTTAATTTTCGTATTTGTATTCATATATGTGTTCTAATATATAAACATAGTCATTGATTTATTTATAATTGTGTGTAAAATTATTAAAAAACTATGTTATTAATTGTTGGGGCTCTTATTTATTTTAGGGTTTTTATCACTTGTGTCCCTCTGAGATATCGCAATTTCAATTATACATCTATCTTTTTGGTAATATCAGTTGTGCCCCTCAATTCTTTCTCCGTTATCACTTGTGCCCTTCGGTCAGATTGACCGTCAATGAGTTGACTTAACCATGATTTTTTTCAAATCTTGGTGAAGTTAAGAGAGGTATTATTGTCCAGAAGGAGGAGGACGTGGGCGTCTCCGACAAGCCCCTCACCGTTGGACAATCCATTAGCGAGGATCATCCCGATGCCGTCGGCCTTCTTGACGACAACCCCCTTGGCCACGGGGGGGCTGCTCCCTCTCTCACATATGACGATGGCACCAGAGACGGCCTTCGGGTCGAGGGAGTTGTCCATGCAGAGCGACGACGACATGCCACCCGTCTTCCCCGGGTATATCAAGGGGAACATCTTGTCGGCGAGCGGTTTGCTGGAGCAGAGCGACACCCCGGACAACCTCCTCCTGTCGTCGAGCACCACGTCCGTCGGGAACGTACGGTCGATGGTACCAGCGCCCATAGTCGCCTGCCACGACGCCACGTTGGTAACTGACATGCTGGTGGGTCCGTCGTTGCCCGACGAGCTGGACACGAAGACTCCCCTTTTGACGGCATTGTACGCACCGACAACTATAGGGTTGAGGTAGTAAGGGGAAGCCATGTTGTCACCACCGTCGATGGAGACGGAGATGATGTCGGCACCGTCAGCGACGACCCGATCGAAGTCAATGAGGATGTCGGAGTCGAGGTAGTCGGAGCCCTTCCGGATTGTAGACGGCGAGGCGGGACTTGGGTGCGACGTCCTTAGCGATGCCTGGCATGTAGCCGGACATGCTGGCCCAGAAAGCATGCCTGCTGACGGCGGTGGAGGCGGTGTGAGTTCCGTGGCTGTCAGCGTCGCGAGGGGAGCGGTACTCGAGGGTATCGTTAATGGCAGGGACACCGAGGGCGGCGACGGTGTCATGACCTTTGGAGAAGGACCTTGCACCGACGAATAGACTTCGGCCCACCTTCTCTTTGCGACCAGGGCAACTGGTGTGGGGAGGTCAGGGCAGGGGGTGGGGGGAGGTCGGGGCGGAGGGAGGTGAGGGCAGGAGACGGTGGGAGGTCAGGGAAGAGGGGCGGCAGGGGGTGGGGGGGAGATCAGGGCGGAGGAGGCTGGGGCGGAGGGAGGCGATGACAGGGGGCGAGGGGAGGTCAGGGCGAAGGGGCGGCATGGGGTGGGGGGAGGTCGGGACGACAGGGGGTGGGGGATGTCTGGGCGGAGGGGTGGCAGGGGATGGGAGGAGGTCGGGGCGGCAGGAGGTGGGAGAGGAAGAAGATGGGAGAGGAGGAGGAGGAAAAGAGAGGAAGAAGACGGGTGATGAGAAGGACTTTTCAATCCTTTTTTCAATTTAATTCCATTTGTGTCCTTGAAGTTTACGTCCGTTTGTATTGGTTATCGACGGTCACTAACCGAGGGGCACAAGTGATGGATAAGCAAGAAGTAAGGGGCACAATTAATATTACCAAAAAGGGTATAACTGAATTACAATATCTCGAAGGGGCACAAATGATAGAAAACCTTTCTTTTATAATGATATCTCTTTTTAAGAATATAATATCATATTTTTCATATCCGTCCAATTTCGTAAGTATTTTGAAGTAAATAAAGATATAGTTATACTTATTATATCTGTATCAACCGTTTTTTCGGAAGACGTCGGTGTCTTTTTTTTAATAGTTAGAAAGTTTACATCAGAAAGATGCGGCTGATCATTAGGGAGCTGTCCAATCAGTCCTTACGTTTACAGCAATGGAAGAGAGAGAGATGGCGTGGGGGGCAATGCGGGCGCGTCTCTCCTTCCGGCCCACGAGGCTTAAACTTAAACGCAGAGACCGGTTTCCGCGAAAGACCCGCAAAGATGGAGCACAAGAACGGCGTGCGGCGCCGTTTTCAGACACGATTGGATCCAAATCCAGTGGGTCACCCATTTCATGCTCACGTGCTGTTTCCGATAATCTGCCAGAGTGAACAAAATGTGAATATTATGGCCATTTTGGTTGGACGGTTAATTACCTTCAATCCGCATTCAGAATAAGCTATCAATGTACTTTTGGATGTGAGATGCTATCTCTAAGTCCCAGTTTGATAGACGAAGGATCGCAATAAGCTCTTACTCCATTCTTCTGATATTCCTCTTTATCTACTTCTTTATTTCACTCCTTCCTTTCCATTCCTTTATTCTCCTCTTCTCTTATTCTTTCTTATCCACTAACTTATAAATTGTTATTCCTTATCTATATGTGTCCACCGAGTGGAGAATAGTACTTGCTTACCATTATTCCACCTTATTCCCTTTATTCTTGTTCTTCCAACTAAGGTCTTTGATTTGGTCCAACCGAGACGAATCATCGGTCCAAACCAGTTGGACCAGTGATGACATCAGCACGATGTCATCACTTTCTATCGACTCAGAAAAAATCGAACCGAGCTTAATTTATTGGTCAGACCGATCGAACTGATTTTTTGTACCAATAAAATCGGATATATATATATATATATGTATGTATGTATGTATATGTAAGTATGTATTTATATAGGGTAAAATGTGTATGCCCCCTAGGGGGAGCTAACTTAGCTCCCCCCGCCATTTTTTCACAAATTTTTTTTATTTTTTTTGAAATCTAAAATCGTGTAAATTCATTATTAAATCCCTATATTATGTCATTCAAATTTCATTCGAAACAGAGACTCCTACGACCTCCATCCAAACGGGGTCGATTTAAAAATTCCTGTTACCGTTAAAAAAATGACTGTCTGGATGGAGGCCGTAGGAGTCTCTGTTTCACACGAAATTTTTATGACATAATATAGGGATATAGTGATGAATATTCACGGAAAAAAATTTCAAAAAAAATAAAAAAATTTGAAGAAAATAGGGCGGGGGGAGCTAAGTTAGCTCCCCCTAGGGGGCAGCCCCATTTTCCTCATTTATATATCAATGAAATAATCGTTAGAAATTTCAAATCTTTAAATAGAATAATGTGATTGCCTATTTTGAGTAAAACTCTACAGAGTTAGTCACATTTTCTAGAGTTATATATGAATATAATATTGTAATCATTTATTTGTATTAGTTTCTAGAAAATTACTTTAAGAAAGTATTGGCACAACATATATTCCAAAAAAGAGAGGAACATGCCTTATATCGCAGAAGTTAAGAAGGGTGTATGTGATAAAAACCCTATTACTTCATTATTTAAACCGTATTTTTTGAAAATTACCAAACCATCAAAACTCGGTCAATCCGGATCAACCCAGTCCGACCATCCAGGTCAACCTGATCCAGCCACAGGTCGGACACGATTTTTTATTTTCTATTTTTTTCTGAATTAATTGCAAAAAAATGGTCGAATCGACCGGGTCAGGGTCGCTTCCCGGTCCAACCAGTCCGACCGACCATCCGACCTGGTTTTTTAAACCATGCTTCCAACCGAATAGGAATAGTGCTTATTCCACCCTATTCTCCACCTTTATTCCTGATTATTTTCGAACCGAACGCTCTCGAAATATAACCTCTGATTTGTGACAGATTGTCAATGGGGTTGCTAAATTTCACGTGTCCCTATTTCTTATCCATCCTCCGAGCAGACTACTCTAACCATGAGAGGGGGAAATACCGCGATTTCAAGCTAGCCAGAAATCTGCAGTTAAACTAACATTGGGAGAGAGGTCTCCAAGTTGGCAATCACGATCAAACAGATGGTGCATGATTAGCAGGTCATATGGATATCCGAAATGTATAGATATATAGAGAGCATCACCTCAACAATTAAAGGAGCATATCCGAATGTCAACAAACTTAAAGTGAGCGAGCATTTACGAACACCTTCTCCATTCAAGCACATGTTGTGGATTAACAAACGAGAGGAAAGCCGGAAAGTACTTCCCTTGTAAGTAGAAAGGAGAGAAAAAAGATGGGTCAAAGTGGGGAACGAGGGGAAAATGGTGCTTTTAGCAGCCAACCTTCGAAGGCCCTTCTTCTTCTACACACGCGCGTCAAATTCCTGATTCAGCAAAACTCATATTTTTATATTATAACTTCGAAGAAGATTCTAATGTCAACACAGTCTCTTCTCTCGTGTCAGAGCCTGCCTTGGAAAAGGAGTTCTTTTCAACGCAGGGATTTGTTCGTTCCTACTCAACAGTTGCTGAGAGAGCTCTGCTTGGGTCACATAAATTGAGTTTGCATCATTTTTCGTCGATGACGGCTACCGATTCCGTCCAACATCAAGCGGTATGATCAATATTATCTGTGAAGTTGGATACTGAATTAAAGCCTGCATGTGCTTATGATGTCGTGACCTCGTGGTGGAGAGAAGAGTTTGATTGATCGTTAACCCTGTCGAATGGCTGAGACGAAAGGAAAAGCGAGCAAATTAACACGTAAAAGAGAAAGAGATTAAGGGTGATTGATTGAATAGTTTGGACTTCATTTCAGGCTCGAAACTTGAGTTCCTTCTTTCCTCTCCAATCTCAAACGCGCAGAGGTATCGGGGAAAGTTCGAGCATGATGAACTTGACTTCAATTCATTTCCATGTAAGTCCGTTAATCGTGCTCAGATAGTTAACGAATTCGAGTTTGAGTTAGATAATGTGTTCGTTCTTCTTATCGAGCTAGATGATGCAATCGTGCTCGACTCATTAACTCGGTCCCATAAATTTTCACATGACAAAGTCCCATAAAACCTCTCTCTCCTCCCCATCACGACGTTACCACATGGCCTATGTCCCTTCCCAACTCCGCTCCCAAGCCACCCCTCACCCTCTTTCTTTCTTCGAGGCTCCACATAGGTCCTCAAAGGTCATAAATACAAAACATCAAAATCGAGCTACATAACTCTCGTTAAGGGGTTCGTGATAACTTCAATGCAACGAGTTAGAGTTTGAGTCGGCCACCGTGAATTCAAACTCGATTTTTAAGAAAAAAAGATCAAGCTCTCATTCATTCAAATCCTATAAGGCGAATGCTTTAAAAGGCCAAAAGTAACAAATGTTAAAGAAAAGCCATCCACTAACATAAGAGTTCATGGAACAAAAATAATTTTGGAATACCCTGCTGGGCTATCCGGATTTGAGTTTGTGTGTTTAGTTAGTGGGTTAAGGGTTGGGAGGGTTTGTGTGATGTGATTGTATTGGAATTTGAAAAAGTTGGTAGTTATTATTGTATGATTATATTGAAATTTGAAAAAGTGGGTAGTTGTTGTGATGTGATTGTATTGAAGTTTGGAATAGTGAGTAGTAGTTGAGTATTTTATGATTTTTAGATGATATGATGGTATAATATATTTTTTTGATAGGAAGGGAGTGGGCCCCACAAGTGGGTTAGAAGTGTGGGTTTTGGGGGGTTACCCACTCAAAGTGGGGGGTAACCCCCCAACCGAACGGGGCATAAGTAATGTTGAGTTTAAAAAGTAGATCATGTGTATATATTTTGTCATGAGCAAGCAGCCACAGTAAGTATGATATACGAGGCTCAAATACCTCGACCAGATTTTAGCCTGGAGAGGGGAAGCAATCCCCCATAAAGTAATTGGTACGTGGATTTGTTGAGTAAACTCGGTTTTTCATACCTAAATGGGAAAAAAGTTCAAGTCTTTCTACATCTGTCAAGTGCAAATCTTATCGAGTTCGCGTTTAGTTTCAAATTAGAGTGTTGTGTGAGTCTGAATCTGACTCATTCAACTTGTTAGATACCCTTACAAGTAGATCTACTTTTATTGGAACATAAGAGAATAAGTTCAATTGTTGGGGAATCTGTTGTACTTGCATAAGGAGCCAAGAGTTTTGAAGAGATTTGGAACTTGGATCGGTTTTTTTAGATAAACGATCAACATTCATTCCATAAAAAAGTAACCACAAAACATCAAAGTTCAACATAGCTAGGATATTGCTGCCTTGAGAGGACATCAGGGACGCCGTCCAATGCTGTTTCTTACTCGCAAGTTGTCGGCAAGTGCAGGGTTGGGGATTCAAGGAGCTGGTAGTTTCTTGGCTGAAGGGAGGGATCCGTGCTCTTCTTGGCAGCCTGGGTAGTGGATTCCTTCTTTGTTATAGCCGCGGGAGAGGGCTTTGATCCAATTGGTGTGGCTGGGGTAGTTGGTGTTAGTGCAGTTAGTTGGGTTGCAGTGGTGCTGAGCATGGATTTCATCTTTTCCTTAACCTTCTTGATATGGACTCGCCTAATGGCATTCTCATCAAGGTTTGCGAGGGGTTTCAACCACAATATGGTGCTCTAATCGACTCATGGTCCATATCCTTGGTGTAGTGGAGGCTGGCATCTGGTGCAAGCTTCCACGATGGATGATGCATGGGCCTTCTCACAATTCCATGTGAAGAGGGGGTGTTGGGTGGGTTCTAACGGCATGGTATTTGATGATTAGAAACCGAGCAGTGGTGTTTTCGGAGGAGGGTCTGCTGTAGTGCATGGAAGTGACTTCATGATGCTGATATCAGGTGGAAGGTGGCTTCGAAGACGTCATCCATCGTGACCACCTCGATCCCCTTGGGTATGGCTTAGACTTTAGGGACGTATACAAATATAAGCTAAAATAATACATAAATTAATACTATACACATCAAGTTTTTCATATGTGTCATTACTTGTCAATAAAATTTAATAGTTTACATGTCAAGTATCATGTAAAGTAATTATATTAGTTATATAAAGTACAAAGGTATTAATAAAATCATACATATATGTATATTAAATACCATTAAAAAATCAATGAAAAAAACGAAACAGGCCATGAGCTGGCCTATGACGGGCTTTGGACAAAGGTTTTTTAACTTCGATCCGTTCAACCCGGCCCACGAGCCGGCCCAACCCACATTTTTGGCTAGGTCTAGTGATGACAATGTTTTCAATCACTATTTTGTGACTATATATACCATGTTGCAATAGCCATTATATTAAACTAAGTTGCGATAATATATAGTTGTCATTTATGGTAGCAATAATTGAGACTACATTTGCAACCACAAAAGTAGTAGCAAATGTAGTAGCAAAATTTAGGGTAAAATATATCTAAGCGCATGGGTTTTTCTACCGTACTTTTCGCACCCTATTTGTTTGGTTGGAAAGGAATTACGCTAGAATGGAATCGACATAAGAAAAGAAAAAAAAAGTTTTTCGATTTCATTGTTTGTTTTACCATTAAAATGAATCAGCTACGATTATTATAAAATAAATGTGTATTTTTTTTACAACACATCTTTTTTACTAATTTCAAATAAAAATGTATAATTAACAATTATTACTATATATCTTTTATACTAATTTCAATATCGAAAAAGGACGTAAAAATGTATCTGAACCGTTTCACTATATGTTTATATATATTTCAAATATTTATATCAATTTTAAAATAAACAGTGAATACTTACATATACATCTTTGATATTCGTAAACGCATGTATTGGTATAGATTTATTTTTAAGACCTTTTTGATATAACCTACAATAAGCGCGCGGGATTTTCTCCTCCCCTCTCCCTCCGGTTTTTTCTTCTCCTCCCGTAAGAAACCCTAAAACCCTCCCGACCTTCCATCCCCGCCTCCTCTCACCTCTTCTCCTCCATTCTCCCCACCGCCACCAGCACCACATTCACCCCCATCTCCCCGCTGCAGCCAACACCACACGCACACCCTTCTCCCACCCGCGCCGCCAACGCTGCAACTCGACTCCGCCGCTGCTCGCCACTGCCTGCGATCGGATCCAAGGCCTTGCACCCTCCAAAGGAGAAATGAGCAGGAGCTTGGGGATACCGGTGAAGCTCCTGCACGAGTCAGCGGGGCACATCGTGACGGTGGAGCTTAAGAGCGGAGAGCTCTATCGAGGGAGCATGGTGGAGTGTGAGGACAACTGGAACTGCCAGCTCGAGAACATCACCTTCACCGCTAAGGTATCCACTCTCCTTTTTCTCTTTTTTGTTATGGTTCCCGCCCTTCCCTTCGATGACATTTTCTAGGGTTTTTGTTTTTCTATCAAAGTTTTTTCTGCATCCATTCCGTGCAACTATCAACTTAAATGATTCTTCGGGATGCCGCCGAAGGAGGAGTTATTTTGGGCTTTTAGGGTATGTAATATTTTCACTAAATCATGAGAGGTAGTGGCGGCATAGGTTTAATCGGAAGATATCAATGTCAAAAACGATTTAGTCATATTCGTTGTTTGACATTGTCGGAACGTGTCGGCAAGAATGTTGCTGTCAATGTTAGCTGTCTTCTCCACCACTCGTCGCTAACCATCCTCCCTCTCTCGAATGCTCGCTATGGATCTCATTCACAGCTGGTTCTGTGGTAATGTTTATGCTTTATCCATGTTAAAGTTGTAGTAGTCAGTTTTTGTTGTTTTCAGTATACTGACTGTATGAAAACCCCAATTCGCCACTTTCTTCGCTCACTACTTTTGGTGGTTCCATTTACATGACCGTGTTTGGTTGATGTTCCATTATATATAGAATTATATGGGAAGTTTCCATATGCTACATCGTATTTGGTTATACTAAACGTGGGAATTTGATTCATGTTTTGAATGTTCGTATAGAACCTGGTTCATGGAACATGTCTTTTGTCTTTACAGTAAAAAACAGAAGGTTGTGGCTCCAAGGTTTAGGTAAGTGGTATGCGCATGCCTTTGGACATGCCATCGAATACTGAATAAGCATTATGCTGGGGCATATGCGGGGATATGTGGTTCTATACTGTTTTCTAATTTTTAATTTTAAAATAAATAAATATCTATGAATAACAATACTACTGAATTTATGTATCTAAGTGGAGTTAAAGAAGATCTAAGAAAAATGGTTCATGTTAGATGGTTGACTATGTGCTTTTAATTTCCTAACATTTGATCACGAAAAATATTTAGCCATAAAAACTTCACATATTAGATGATTCATAATAACAAAACTTCATTACACATACATGCCCTACATGAGAAAAGCCTCAATTGGTATATATTAAAATATTTGACGATCCATTGCATACACTCATGAAAATAATACTTGAGATCAACATAAAACATTGCATATAATATATATAATGGTAATGCATTGCAATTTTATACAAATGCATGCCATATTCTTACAATTGAATGGATGAAGAGACGAATCTATGGAATTAAGTACCTGAATGAGAGGATTGGAAAATTAGAGATGCTGGAACAATATGTGGGGCATATACGGGGTATGCGGGGTATATGGGTTCCGCATATGCGGGGAGGGCACATAATGCACCATTTTGAAATCGATTCGGGGGGGGGGGGGTACATGTTGCATGGGCATATGCGGCTGCTTATGCGGCTCGTGCGATTGATTTTATGAACATTGTGTGGCTCAATTGTCCATACTTGTAAGTATAGATTTCTATACATCAAAATCTAACAGAAATAAAATACATTTACTGATGGAGTCTGGAAACAAGTGTCAAATTCATCTTCCAATTAAAAGTTTGAAAGCTAATGCCTTTCGGATAAAAAATTGAACGGCTGTCTTGATTTGTGTTTCCAAATTTATTCAAGTTTCTCATCCTCCTTTTCGGTTATATTGCATTTGTACTCATCAATCCATGCTACTTGATATGTTTGGGAGGTTGTAGGTTTGGTGGTCTACTATTAGAATTTTGTTGTAGTTTATTTTCTATGGATGATAACATTGAAGTGAGTTGTGTTTATGAAGTATCATCACCATGCACCTATTACTGACTTTAGGCTCCTTGTGGCACATATGTGTGGAGTCGGATTGGGGGTCCATTTTCTAGCTACTTGAGAGGCGGTTAGAAGACTGTATATAAGTCACAGAGAGCACATCTGAGAAAGGAAATCAAACACCATCTGTAAAAGACTGTGACACCATTGAACAAACCAGAGAGCCATGCCTGTATTTGAATGACATCTTGACACTGGAAATCCTATTTCAAGAGGAAGACCTGGACAACGTAGTCTACTCTTACTCCTTTGTAGTGCAGATTGAAGATGAAGCATTGATCGAGCTATTCGAAGAAGATTCAAGCCAAATCAAATTAGAAGAAATCATTGTAGATATGTTCGGAACATTATTGTTAGAGTCACGGGTGACAGATGTGAACGCCACATTGTCAGTAGAGTATTCACTTACCAATTCAATTTTAGAAGCAACCAAGAAGCCTATTCTATAGTTACCCGAATTAAAGCCGCTTCTGGCAGATCTTAAGTTTGCTTTCCTTGCAGGTGAGCATAATATGTATTCGATCATCATCAATAGTTGATTCACCATGGATCAAGAATCTTGCTTGCTAGTGATTCCGGAGAAAAATCGCAAGGTACTTCGTAAGAATGTTTCTGATCTTTGAGGAATAAATTCAGCCTTGTGTTCACACCATATCTACTTAGAGGATGACCGTAAACAGTCCTGGGAATTTTAGAGAAGGTTAAACCATAATCTCTGGGACGTCGTCATGAAAGAAATCATGAAATGTGTAGCTTCATTTATCCTATTTCCGACTTGAATTGGGTTAAGCCCATTGCTTACAAGTTACAATGATCACAAATGATCAATGGGAGGGGATTTCTACTCGAGTACCCACTTCATGACACATCTATATTGATTACAGACGATAGACGATTGAATTTAACGACCAAGAAGGATCAATTTTCTATGCCTTTTATTGACCAAGTGCTTGATAGTTGATAGGTTGGCAGCGAAAGAGTTTTTTTGCTTCTTGGACGGGTACTCTGGGTACAACCAAGTGGCAATCGCCTCCGAATAAAGAGAAAACAACTTTCGCATGTTTGTTCTGCATCCTTTCATGCGGATGCCCTTTGGATTATGTAACATTCCCGCTACATTTCAAATGTGTATGTTGGCTGTTTTTGCCAACATGGTGGGTAACTTTTTCAAGATTTTCATGGATGATTTATCATTTTATGATGATAGTTTCGATGATTGTCTTACTCACCTAGACTGAGTACTTCTGTGATGCCATGAAGTCAATCTGGTTATCATGGGAAAAGAGTCATTTCATGATTATATAAGAAATCGTGTTGGGCCATGTCGGCTCCAAGCGAGGCATGATGGTCGATCCGACAAAACTGGATGTTATTGCAAAACTTGAGCCATCTCGTACTGTGAAGAATGTGAGGTCAGTAGACTTATCCTTCTAAGGGTTGGCTAGTCCATGGCCTCAAATTTTAACGAAATTCGGTTGAATTTCTGTCGAATATCGATTCCCCGTCGAAGTCAAAATTTGACCGAAATGATTGAAATGAACGAAATATGAGGGTTCTAGTACAAAAAATGATCGAAATGTTTGAAAATCCGTTTCGGTCGATCATCGAAATGGTGACCGAAACCGACATATAGGGCCTTGGATTAGTCTTCCCCATTGTTCTATTAACTATTGATCTTCCTGCTACCTCTAATGTTTTCGGAAGATTGGATTCCTTAGAAGGAGATTCTTTGACGTGGTGCTGTGTCCAATAGACGTGGCATGCTACAGATGGACTGGTGGTGTGTTTCATACACTTAGACTGCCAAATGATCTATCCTTGTGAATGGAAGAAGGAAAATTATTTATAGATTCCTACTTTTCTTGCGAAAGTATTTGTACTTTTTGGCTGGATAACATGTCAAGTGCCGACAGGATAGAGGGATCTTATAAGTGGATAATGCTTACACATCAAATTTTCATGCAACAATGGCTAATTGGTGGTCTATACCCAATGATGGCCTCGGTATTTGGGCTCCTATTTTCAGTTCTCTCTCGGACTTTCAATGTGACGAGTTTTTGCACATTCTTTCTTTTGTTGACGGTTGGGAATGGACCGATAGGAACCTCCTGATCTTGACTGCCTACAAGAAATTTCTCTCAGTCCCAACTCAGCTGGATGTTTTGTTTCCATGGGACTGTCAATGCATATGAAAGGTCAAAGACTCATATTGAGGTCAAGATCTTTAGTGGCTACTTTGGAGTGGACTGAACACGTAGGTTTATAACCTTGAATGGGCTTGTGGTCCTGATAGCTGTCTTTATTAGCTTGGTTGGACAAGGTGCTGGACATAATTTATTCTTCCGATGCACTTTCTCGAGACAAGTTTGTCATAGACTTAGCCTTCTCGTCTAGACACCGCTCCTTTGAGCACCGTCTGGTTCTCCTTGAGAGGGACAAGGGATGGAATGAGAGTGATCTCACAAAGAAGGGCATGATACATATGACCTATTGCTGTTCATAATAACGATCCTTTTAGGTCTAGTAAACTGCGTGTTAATAATGTGATACAATCTTTATTTTATTTTTGTACCTACGTGAGTGTTCTTATTTTTTCTAATCTTGTTTGTAGTTTTTTTAAATAAAATGGAATCTATGGATGACCATTAATATCTAATGTTCGGAGGCTTTTATGGAAAAAATATTTTGGTGTAACATGACTGTGGTAGTTTTGAATGCTTTTGGATATGTTATTTTGAACCCCTGCACTCCATTCCTAGATTTACTGAAAGTTTAATTTTGATTTATATATACAAAACTGATTTCTATAGTTCCACTTTTGTGTAATGTTTACTCCATATATATGCTATGTCTACAATGTTTCGCATATCTGATCATCTATTCAGACATGTGTATCATGGTCTTATAAACATCATATGGTATATACAAGGTTTTAAAAAATGTGAGGCGTATCGAGGCGTTTTTCCAGTATCTCCTTGAGATGTTAACCCTCACTCCAAAAAGAAAAAAATCATGAAACCTGGCAATTAGTCGTCATTATAATTTGTAAGTTCTAGAAATTAAATAGCTTTGATAAAAAATAGAACTTCATGACATTTCAAGGCTAATTTCTTTTTTCAAACAACCAATTTCTCTCTACGTGGGAGTTAAACTTTCTTAAATCCCCATTCCCCAACAACAATAATAAAAGTTTAAAGCATAAAGAATTTGACCATCAAAATACTTGAAAGGCTAATAAAGCGAATACAAACATAAACAAGTTGTTGTTCAAGGTTTTAAATTCGACATTGAATATTGTATTTATACTATGTCGAAACAAAAGATCACCAAAATTCGGTAATTCCGGCCATATTTCGCCCAAATCGAACAACATTTATGAAGGAAGGCCCCCATATCGGTCAAGGCCTTAAATGCCGGTTTCGGTCACCTTTTCGGTGACCGATCGAAACTGAATTTTGGTGGAATTTCGGTCGAAAACCCTAATGAGGAGCAATTATATCCTTCTTTGAAGATCGAGTCAAGCCCAGTGTTGTAAAAATCGGCCGACTAATCCGATTAGTCGGTCCGATTAGTCGACTCGGCAGGGTAGCCGAGTCGACTAGTCTAAGTCGGTCTATAATCGGGTCTACCCGATTACTCGCCCGAGTAATCGGTTTAGTCGGCCGCTTAATCGGCCGTTTTTTGCATAGAGGTTTTTAGTATTCGGGTCCCCGAAGCCAAATACCCGATTACATTCTATAGAGCAGCTTACTGTTCGACAGTAAACTCTCTTCCCCCTCCCGACCCCAAATACCTAAACCCCTAAACTCCGAGCGCAACCTCCATCGTCGCCTCATCACTCCTCCGCCAGACCGCGTCGTCGCTCGAAGGAAGCTCCGCCTCGACATCACCCACCTCTAGGATGCTTCCAACTGCAGCAAAAGCAATCGTTTGACCTTCTCCAACTCCCGAACCTTGCCACCCAGGTTAGGGTTTTCTTTTTGTTTTTGCTTTTTTGAACTTTATTATATGATTAGGACACTGCTTGTTGGTTAATATGTTTAAATTTTTGGTTAAGAATCTAACCATGAAGAATCTTTTTCTTATTATATGTTTAGATTTTTGGTTGAAACTTGTGAGTTAAGAATCTTTGTTAACTCATATATGATTTTTTGTTCATGGTTGGTATTTGGATTTGTTGTATATCGAGCCTGGAAGGTATCTTGATGACGGTTAGGGTTTTTGTATATTGTTGCTTAGGGTTTGCTATATATCATGGCATCATGCCATTGATGATGGTTAGGGTTTGCTGTATGTCATGCCATTGATATGATCTTTGTTGAGCACTCCTCGGAGAGTGGTTGTATATCCTTGGGTTTGTTGTATATCATGGTTGACTTTTATTATACCATGACTATATAATGGTTAGTATTGAATATTGAACATTTACAATTCTCTTACGATTCATTTTTTTCTTATCTTGCTATATTTTTTTAAGCTCTTAAAAATATTAAAACTGCTAAATATATGAATATAGATGAGAGTATATTTTATAAAAAATGATTTATATATTTAAAATAATTAAAAATTCCAAACCGACTAATGCCCGACTAAATCCGATTACTCTCCCGACTGCCGATTAATCCTTAGTCAGTGACCCTGCCGACCGAGTACCGACTGCCGACTTCTGCAACCTTGGTCAAGCCGACGCCCCAAGAGGTCAAAGAGGATGCTATTTTGGTAGTAATATTCCGGAAAATGCAATCAGATGTTTGGGTCATGTTATATCGGAAAGTCATCCACGAAGATGGTGAAACAAATAGGGAGGCAAAGGCTGCAAAAAAAGCAATGGCACACACCCCTGCCTCTCCGGTCGAGCTACTGCCGTACGCCACTCTTAGCCTTGTAGGTTATATTTGTATCGGTTTCTCATGTGGAACCATAGAAGGAATTCAGCAAATAGCATATTTCGATATTGCATATCCGTTGAACTTTCGATGAAATTTCGGTCATTTTGGTCATTTTGTGTACTAGGACCCTCATATTTCGGTCATTTCGGCCATTTCAGTCGAATTTCGATTTCGACAGTATATCGATATTTGACAGAAATTCGACCGAATTTCGCTGAAATTTGAGGCCATGATATCGGTATTTCTCTTGAAATTTCGGTCCCATGTTGAAATCAAAATTTCGACACAATTTTGGCGACATTTCATGAAATCTGAAACCATGTTGTCGTTGTATATCTAAACATTGATGTTACATCTCTAAACAAGCAAGAAAATATTAAATTTAAGCAGAAGATATAATCAGTTGTTAAATAACTCTCTTCTTTTGGACTTTAGAACTATAAGAAGTCAAGTGAATATGGATTTGCAAGCATAATAATGGGTTAGTTTCAATAATAGTAAACTTCTGAATAAATTTAAATAAAGGGCTTGGATGTCCATACATTTTGTAAAAAAAGGTTGAGGTATGTGTGCCAATCACGTACGAAAGATAAAAGAGTAAGCAATGATCACATTTTACTTTACTACAAGGTTTGGGCAATAAAATACTTGAATATTGCATATTATGATCGCCCATGTTCATGCATGTTTTGATGCGTGTTATCTTAGCCCCGATTGAATAGAAGCACAGATGATACATGCTTACAAAACATATTCTTTTAAATTTAAGTTCAAATAGGGGGCTTGCATCCAAACATTTCAATAAAGAAAGCATTTATGCTTTATTTATACTAAAGAGTAAAGACATCAAATTTTAGGAACCAAGACTCAATTTTTTTGTTCGTATTGATTTATACATAACATGCAGAACAAAGTAAACATAAGTTCAATATTTTAATAAACCTCAAATAAATGCATTAATATTTTTATTCATGTTGATTTTAAAAATTACCAACTAAAAATAAGCTTAATATATTTATAGATTGCAAAGTAAATGCATTGAATATACTAGCTTGTCGCTACTGGAGTGTGTTAATTAAAGGGATATATACACCCATAACCCTGAGTAATATGGTAATTACCTCAGAAACCCTCTATAAACACGAATTACACCGAGGACCCTGAATAAATACTCTGTTTTACACCCATAACCTTCTGTTAGTTTTGTCCATTAACTCAACCATATGGGTGAGTTAATCTAACTGATCTGCGAACTAACGGCTACGATTAATCAAAATTAAAAATAAATAAAATAACTTGCAAGAGTTGCGGGGCTCCCAGCACAGAGGGAGTCTTGCAGGAGGGGTTGACGATGGTGAGGCTGCCGGTGGGGATCGGGGTTGGCGGGAGGCCTCAATGATGGTGAAGGCCGCAGGAAGGGGCTTGCAGGAGGGAGAGGGGGTGTCGCAGGGAGGGGCTTCCAGGCGGAGGGGGAAACGGTGGGCTGGGGCCGCAGGGAGGGGCTTGCAGGCGGGCGGGGGCTTTGTAAGGATGGTCTTCCAAGCGGGGGGAGGGGGGGGGGGGGTTCAGGGTGGGGCTTCCAGGGGGAGGCGGACGGGAGGGGGCGTCGCTGGGAAGGGCTTCCAGGCAGAGGGGGAAGAGGTGGGTCGGGGCTGCAGGGAGGGGCGTCGCTTGCAGGGACGAGGCTTGCAGGGGGGAGGGAGGGGTGTCCAGATGGGGGGTAGCGGTGGGTCGGGGCCATGGAGGGAGGGGCATGGCTTGCAGGCGGGAGGGAGGGGTGTCCAGATGGAGGGGGTAATGGTGGGTCGGGTCTGCGGAGGGAGGGGCATGGCTTGCAGGGGGGAGGGGGTTGCAGGAGGGAGGGAGGGGTGTCAACGAGGGGGTGAACGGGAGGTCGGCGGAGGACGTCGAGGGGGGTGCCTAACTGGAGTAGGAGGAGGTAGGCGGAAGGGCGTCGCAGAGAAGGGTCGGACTTGGGTTGGAAGCGATAGGTCGAGGTCGCAAGGAGGGGCGAAGCTTGCAGGCGCCAAGGTGGGATTGGAGGCCGGGGGCCTTCGACGACGGTGCTGGAGCAGGGTGGGGGTGTTCCTTCAGGTAGGAGGCGTGGATTGGCTTCCCCTCGAGGGGGGGGGGGGAGGGGACTCGACGAGGCAGGGAGCTTGCAGGCGGAAGGGGAGGGGTGTCGGTGAGGGGGTGAACGAGAGGTCATTGGAGCCGGAGGACGTCGAGGGGGGTGCCTGACTGGAGGAGGAGGAGGTAGGTGAGGCGTCACAGGAGAAGGGTATAAAATATAAAATTACAGAAACTTAAAGGGTATAAATTTAAATTACATAACGGATACCGTCAACGGTAAATTGGATGGAAGATAACACATGGTTATGAGCGTAAGAGTTAATTGCTATTCAGGGTCCTCGGTGTAATTCGTGTTTATAGAGGGTTTCTGGGGTAATTATCATATTACTCAGGGTTATGAGTGTAAATATCCCTTAATTAAATGCCTTCCCGTGAATCACAAGCTCACAGACTTCTAACAATTGTTTATGAAAGATGAAAGGCTCAGAATCAAAGAGAAGAGAAGAAAATATAGCAGAAACCAAATAAAAAATCAGATGAGGTTTGATGCACACCTCGAGGCGTGCTTCACATGGCTTGAAGCGCACGCCTCAATGAGACTGCTTGAGGCTATAGCATCGAGGCAATGAAAAATTCCTCGAGGCATACGCCTCAGTGCCTCGAGTTGCGTTTTTAAAACAATGGGGTATATATTTAGCCACAATATGTTATTCTTATTTGGTAATCAAACTTATGCACGCCAAATTAGATGTAAATATTTTAGAGTCACACCCTTTTAGTTACTTTACTACATATCAGCGAACCATTAAAGAGGCCTGCGGGACTGAAGTTAACACCTCTATATTTGCTGTTTTCTTATTGTCGAAAACTGGGTCATATTAACCTGTTGTTGCAATATTGTACTTCTTTCTCATTCAAATACTCCATCTCTCTCTCTCTCAGGATGGGAAAGTATCTCAGCTTGAACATGTTTTCATCAGGGGAAGCAAAGTGAGGTATGGTCTTTTGCCTAAAAAATGTTTATACGTACCACTGAGAGTTTACATAATACAACTTGCAAGGGGAAAAATGAAAAAGCTACCATACAATTTGCAATGGAAAATGGTTTAAGAGCTTACCTTTACGTTTAATTATTGCATCTTGACTTGTACTCATTAGGTTCATGGTGATACCTGACATGCTGAAAAATGCGCCGATGTTTAAACGCTTGGATGCCAGAATCAAGGTATACGCTTACGTATTCTGGCATAAAAATTAATTTTGTTTAACATTTTGTTTTAATAGTTTGTGTGGTATTTATCCAGGGAAAAGGGTCCTCTCTTGGAGTTGGTCGTGGTCGTGCTGTTGCTATGCGTGCCAGGGTGAGTTGGTATATTTTTCATTGGTTGACTGCTTGGTTGCATCAGTGATGTTCTTTTCTATATCTTGGTAGAATATTAAATATACAGATTTATATTTCTCTTATAGGTTTAGTAAGATGTTGATTTGTAGAAATTCATTTATGATGTAAAACAAGAAAATCAGAATTAGATATCTGATTTGAATTCCAATCTTGAATACTGTATTTGCATGATATCCATAGTACCACCAATTTTTTTGGTTAAGTAGTACCACCAATTTTCTTTTAGTAAAGGGTACGAGATCATGCTTGGAAACAGGCACTGTTTTCAAAGTATGCATTTTTTAAAAAACAAAAACTGCCCCATGCACAACCACCAGCACATAGGCATGCACCATACAATGCTTCTGTATCAAACCTATCAACAAATAATATTGGAAATTATAGTATGTATTCCTAAGCTCGTGATAGAGTTGATACCTCTAAGTAAAGAGACGGGTAACAAATAGTAATGTGCATATTTCACCACATATATGCAAGAAATGACACTAACTTGCAGGATGCATGCCTGAGAAAAAATGAGCCATTGTTTTTGGGACGGGGGCCTACATTCTCCGTTACATGCCCGTCTAAGTGTTTTCCAGGTGGAGCTCTCTTTGGCAAGACCAATTGGACTTGGTTAAATTTTTGGTGATGAATAGCCGCTTTATGTGGCAGAGCTTGGTGGCAACAATGCGGAACCTTTTGAAGCCTTTGTCTGATCATGTACATCTACCACCGGTCTTCGGCAATAACAGCTCCACAAAATAACCTATTGAAGGTTAGATGCTGGTCGCAGGGGTTTGACTTTCTCAGGTTGCAAGAGCCTGTTCATGAAATGTATTGTGGATGTGATTACTCAAGATGCCAACTTTATTAAGCGGAAGAGAGGAGCGAGCACCTGTTTCTTTTGGTTGAGGAATGGGTTACACGGGGAAGTTTGTCCTATGCTGATGGATATTGCAGCTAACTTTCAGTAATTGGTGGTAGAGTAGGGATTGCGTTCAATTGATGACTAGGGTGTATGGGCTGGGCTCCCATCTTCAGCTCCACACTTTCAGGTGGTCACTATGCAGATCTCTGAAACTTACCGATCTTTCTTGGGGGGATTGGTGTGGCGGGATGGTGTTCGTAGTTTTTTTGGAATGTGATGGGACGACTTCTTGATTTTTGTTGTTTAAAGGTGGTGCAGTTCAAGACCAGTCATGCTCGGTTCATCATTTGTCCGAGATTGCAGATGCATTTTGAAGGCCAGATTCCTGATTAAAGTCAAAAATCTTATTTGGTTACTTAAAGGAAACCGTTTGTCAGCAATGTACATCGGTGGTGATGTGATCCATTAGCTGAAGCCTGTTATCTATCTTGCATTACGACATGGGCGAATGTGGAGCCTCTTTTCCTTCAATGTTCTTTCTCAAGAGAGGTATGGACAAGATTCGACATTGTATAACTGTCATAACCTTATTTTTTGTGTTCCTTTAGAGAAGGTTAAGAGATAGAAGCAGGGTACGGGATATCACGATATGTCGGATATCGGTATCGATATGGCGATATATACTTCTTTTCTGGTCCTTCATTCACAAAAGTATGTTGACATGGGCGATATCTCGCTGATATATCGGCAAAATATCGTATCGACACCATATCTATATGGTGTCGATATCGTCATTTCCTACATGTAATGGAAGCATGGTAGAGCACATGAGAAGAGTGGAATGATTTAGGCCTTTTGCAAAATATGGACTCTTTTATTGTGATTTAGTGGGAAGGTGTTCAGATCTGCTAAGTCTTATATTGAAAATGTAATTCAGTATGCTCCTAGGACTAGAGTACTTGGTAGAAAGAATTTGGACATCTGGCTCTTATGCATTCCTTTATTTTCAAATAAATTTTCTGGATGACCATCCACTTCTAACGTTTATCGTTTGGTCTAGAAAAAGCTTTGAGCACTGCATACCGAATTGAATCCAAGGACATGGATTATAACATCGTATTTGTGGACATGGCAAAGGTTCCAAACACCCAGTGATTAAATCTCTATCATAAATCAATGGAGGCTAGTAATTATGGTGGATTTTTTATTATCTATCTCTATCATAAATATACAGAAGCATGTGCTAAAATCTTTGGACTCCATCAACCCAGCTATCTACGAGGCCAACTGCCAGTCTGAACAAGTTGAAATAGCAGTAAATCTGCAGCACCAAACTGGACCGACTATAATTTTGATAAGAAAAAGCATGGCTTGTTCAAATGGAGGGTAAGGAATGGTAGTTAGAGTAGTGACTCTCAAATGGAATCAAATCTAAGCGATTAGTTTCTACATCAAACTTCATAGGATATTATTCTAGAGGGAATGGCAAAATAAACCTTTGATTATGAGGCTGATCGAATTAGAGCTTCAATAAACTCCACTTCTGATTGATACTTATCATATCGGGAATGAGGTGATCTTTCCATGGATGTTTTATAGCTAAATTGGTCATTTGATGTCATGCCAACATTTTTGACAAAATTACAGTATTTCCTCAACCTTCTCTTTTTATTGCTGCCTCCATATGTTTCATCTCTCCCTCCCCTTTTTGACCCCTTGTCCCTTGATCTTAAACCAATATAATATCTCTAATTATATTCCAGGATGACCTCACTTATCTTCAAAACGTTAGTCATGTTTTGAGAACAACGAAACCTAAACGAAATTCATGTTACTTTGATATATTTAAGAAAAAAATACATTTACTGACCAAAATATATGCAGCCATTTTGCATGTTCATTTACGTTTTTCATATACATTCGCTCCACTCGGAAGATAGAACCATTTCGAGCCAGTCACAAAGACCAAAGGACAACGGCCATCCAACCTTTGGATGGACTATCCCCACCACCAAGAGTGTACATGGAGCCCTATAAATCACCTTAAACCATTGCCACAACTCGCTCCACGTTCGCCTTAGCTCACACCTCCCTAGCAACATGGCAGACAAAGAGTAAACACCGATGTCTGATTCTGAGGGATCAATTGAAATCGCGTAGATAGAACACACAGTTCTGCTCATCAATTCAATCCCTCCTCAAATAATGATCATCTAATTGGCCAGTAGAAACCGATTTATTGTGTCCGGAGAAAGAGTAAACACCAATACCCTGTAACTTCTATATATTTAAGAAAAAATAATGCATTTACAAGGACCAAAATGTAGTCATTTTGCATGATCAATTACATTTTCCATATACATTCGCTCCACTTGGAAGATAGAACCATTCCTATCCAGCCACAAAGACCAAAAGCATGGCCTCAAATTTCAGCGAAATTCGGTCGAATTTCTATTGAATATCGATGTCCTGTTGAAATCGAAATTCGACCGAAATGACCGAAGTAACCGAAATATGGGCACCCTAGTACAAAAAATGACCGAAATTTCGGTCGAATTTTGACCGAAATTCTACCGAAATTCTGTTTCGATCGGTCACCGAAATGGTGACCGAAACCGATACTTAAGGCCTTGACCAAAAGAAAACAGCCACCCAACCTTTGGTTGGACTATCCCTACCACCGAGAGTGTACATGGAGCCCTAGAAATCATCTCAAACCACTGCCGCAACTCTCTTCATGTTCGTCTCAACCCACACCCTTAGCAACGTGGCAAACAACGAGTAAACACCAATATCTGTTTCTGAGGGAACAATTGAAATCACATAGATAGATCACAGAGTTCTGCACAACAAATCAGTCCCACCTCAAATACTAATCATCCATTTCGCCAACAGACCTTGATTTATTGTCTCCAGATTGTAGATCCCCAGCCCACCATCTTCCTTTGCCAGCACAATACTCTTCTAACCAACAAGAGGCGTCTCCTGCAACTCTCCAGTCAAGGCTTAAACGACATGTCTCACAGTTGCTTCTAGTTTACTGCATGAGACGCAAAGTCACGAAAATCATCAAGATGATCGAAAGGACCGTCTTCAATAGCACAAGGCAACGACATCAAGACAGACACAATTCACCTATTCACTAACTTCTCCAACTTTTCAATCACCGTCACTTCGACAGCTGCAAGCCTGCAACCTACTAGGATACTGCCCACCAATGACAGCTCAAAATAGGAGACAGGGAGAGCCCATTTGGGTGTTATAAGGGAATCTCATAACCAACCACGTCCCCTTTGTCCAACCAAAAAGGCAAACAAGCGAACTTTGCATGATTGATTTTTAAACCGATGACCATCCCAAAAAGCTTAAGAACAATGGGCAATACCTGTGCCTCGACCGAAGCACCCTCCACAAAACACGACGTCGTCTGCATACTGTAGTCTGGGAATCAAAATCTCATCAGCATGGAAACTAGCAAGGAAACACCCCTCACTAGCCTTCTTCACCATACTTGCCAGAGCATCTGCCACCACCACAAATAGTAAGGGCACAAGTGTACACCCTTGCCTCACGCTATGATGTAGTTGAAAAAAGCTACGTTCTGCCGGCCATTCACCAACACTGCATATGAAGCAATCATCTCACACCATTTCATCAAAGCAGTCCACTCGCTCGAAATACCCCTAAGGTGTAGGGGCGACCATACGAACTGTCAATCTACACAATCACAAGCCTTCGAGAATTCCACCTTCCACAGAAGACCTTTGGTCTTCTTTCTGCGTTAATCCACCTTCGAGAAATCTCAGATGCTAGTACAATCCCACCCATCATGTGGCGTCTCGAGATAAAGTCATCTGAACATTATTGATAATCGAGCCAATGACCTCATGCACCATGTTGGCAAGCACCTTTGCCACAGTCAAATTAGCAACATTAGACAAAGCTATATGGCGCAAGCCCTCGACATGCCTCACAATGTCCTTTGGTAAAAGGAATAGAAGAGATCGATTCGGCTGCTAGAACCCACCATTATCCTGACGCAACTCTTAAACCACATTCGATACATCTCGACCAACTAGGTCCAAAAATTCCCAAAAGATCGGGAAATCGTACGATTCAAGGGAACCATCATTCAGATTAGATGCTGCCTACTTGAGAAGGACAACAAAAAGGGTCGCATCAGCTCCTCAGACCGCACCTCCGACAAGCGCAGGATGATAGCCAACTTGCGTCCCAGCTAGGAACACACGTACTGATCCTTCGGAAATGTCTTCTCACAACCTAACCGATAGGGCGATCACGGACAAGAACCTCACCCTCTACCTCAATTGAGTGGATGAAGTTTCGTCTTCTGCGGCCACTGGCCATCCCATGGAAACCTGATGTTTGCATCCCCTTCCTTTTACCACTTCTACTTTGGTTGCTGCCACCATTTCCATTCAGCTTCATGTTTCTTGTACTCTTCTAGGAGGACCCTGCCATGGTCCTGCCTTGCCGCCGCCTCCTGCAACTGCCAGGTGTCCTCAATCTGATAAAGGTGATCAACCTCGGCCAACACAATGTCTCTCCTCTGGCCACAAACCTCCTTGGACTCCCTCATGAACTGAGTAAGCAAGCTCCACAAAGTTCTTAGCTTCCCAGCCATCATATGAGAAGCCGACCCAAAACCTCTTTTTCCTGCTAGCAGATTGTGACCTTCTCACGGAAACCCACCTCAAGACACGGTCAAAGCGGAAGATGCCACCCGAGTGCCTCCTATCACCCGAGTCCAACAAATAGGGGTATGATCTGAGTGCGACCCGGGCAAGGCCAACACAGTATTATAATTCAATTATTACGTAGATTTAAAGGGTTCGTTTGGTTGTAGGGTTGGGCAGGGTTGGCTTGGCCCAACCCGGGTTGGATCTGCAACCAAACAGGGTTCTCCTCCTCACAGTTTACTATTCACAGGAGTACCCTTGCCCAACCTAACCCTGTCCAACCCTGCAACCAAACGAACCCTTAGTGACCCCAGTCACCCCACCTTTGGGGATGTGCCTCCCTTCCAAATATGATTTATGTGGAATGGTGTTATGTACATGCAGATGCATTATCGGTTTGATTGTGTATAGCATACATCTTCACAGTCATGGTTTTAAGTGCAAATACTGATGCCGTTTCACTCAAGTCCGGAAAATGGCATGTTACCGCCTTGTCGCATGGATGTTGACAAAATCCTGGAATCTTGTCGAAACTGATCAAAACACATCAGAATCGGGCAATTTCAAAGAGAAGTTCCTAATAGTGCTTACTTATACATAATGTAAATATAGAATATCTTTTGTTTAGGGGTATAAAGGAACTTGAAAGTTGAAACATAACATTGGCGTCATTATCATAGTTTTTCAGAGAATTACACTTTGAAAGTGCATGGAGGTCGCATGACTGGTGCAACATGCCCCTCCTGCTTCTATATCCATTGATTAGGGATATTTTATAATGCAAAGTTGGACATTTAACCCGTGATACTGTTGCACCATGACATGCTAGGCAGTGTCGGAGTTGGTGGGGTTGGAAAAGTTCGAGGAAGGGATCTAGTGATACATTCCAAAGGATGTATATTTTGTGAACTGAAAAAGAGTACGATCTCCTTGTATAAAAATCACCGACCATCCAGCTCTCATAACCCCGAAAAGAGACATCATCCTTTTCATTCACGGACAGTGAGTGCACTTGTCTACTTGACCATACTCCACTCTAATGGTTAACATCCAGTTTGTAGTGAATTCAGCCATTCTTGTGATGTAATGTTGATCTGCAAAACAATGTAGTCAAACACAAGGCAAGCAGGCGAGGTGGCATTGATTAATCATGGAATCCTGGAGGATTCTATGCTGACTGTTTGGGTACTAGTATTTATCCAACCTTTTGATTTCCTATGTATTATGTTTGGTAGCTAGAAAATGCGTGTGTTGTTCCCTTTTGGGAGAAACTGTGATTGTGTCTTGTAGCAGTTTTGTTCGACCAACGGAGTCCTTCACACAATTGCAATATTTAGAAACTTAAAGTATTCACAAGATCTACACCTCTGCACTTTTCAGTTGCGCAAATATTATTTTGCTATCACAGTTCGTGTGTTGCAGGGTATCACGCTCGCTGCTTGGGAATGCGGATTCTGATTGTTTTATTTTTTTAATGATTTGTTTACCATTTATTCCAGAAAAGTTTGCATGTGAAGTGACAGGAGCTCATCTTGAGCTGCAGTCTTCACTTTTTTTCCTCCTGCTTGATAAATTCATATACTATTATGAGCTTTATTCTCAGCTCTGATCTTTCCCTAACGTTGCTTGTTGATGCAGGCTGCTGCTGGTCGTGGTGGTCCCCCTGGTAGAGGTGCTGCACCACCGATGAGAAGGTAGTAATCTCAGGATCAACTTGGGTAGGATGGAATTTGTTTCATCACCCGCTGTGCATTGTTCCGATTTTCTGTTTGGCGTTGATGCTGCTTCTGCATTGCTTCTCTAAGGTTGTGAGAGACACAATAGGCATTACGTAAGCGTAGTTTGAACTTGAGGTATCTGTGCCTAGAAGCAGAATATTATGGTCTAATTCAACCTTCTGATTTTTTTATATAATCTTCACTGCCTTTAAGCGAGCACATTCTTGACATATTAAGCATCTTTCTCTTTGATTTGTAAGTTTTAGATGCAGTGTTAGTTTTGTTTTTTTGCTATTCTCTGGGTTCAGCTCGCAGCTTCACTTGCAGTGTTACTCTTTATATAGGTAGATACGTAATGTTACTCAAAAGAGACCAGAGAAAAATATTTGGTACTTAGTGTATAAAGTGGTGTTTGAAGGTACTTTAAATGTGTTATGATTGTGTATTGGGAGTATGTGAAGGCTCTTAGGTTTTGAGTTTGTGCTTTAGAAGTGGCATTAATGTTTAAAAATTGGATCCATGTGAAAAAAGGATGATTAAGTGATTGGAACATGAATATTGATGTCAAAGCAGCTATTGCATCGTTGATTCTCTTTGGATCTAATTGACTATGTCGAATATATTTTTGTGAATCTGTGATCATCTCTTGAGGATTAATTGATTGATCATTTCACCCTGGATATGTGATTAATTTCTAAGGCACTGATATTTGCTACTCAAGCATGGTACCATGATGAATCGGAGATTCATCATCATACTCTCTTGCTTAAATCTTGCTAGTCTAGATTAAGAAACTTTTCAAAAAAAACATGAAATTGTAACTCATTTTCTCAAGAATGTCTGGTACTCTTACTCCAAACACCAAATCTTTGAATCTCTATATTTCTACAAAGGAGGAATTCTAATCTCTTGAGGGTTTTCAATGAACACATCCACAAAGTTATGGAAAACTCTATCAAAATTTTTGCCAAGTACGAATGATAGATCATCATGATCCGACTTCTAGATCAACATTGTGGTGAGACTTAATTAGTCACGAGATTTTTGATTCAACAACCCTCGAGAAGTTTTGATTCTACAGTTATCTCAAATCCCACAATCAATATGCATTCTCCTAGTATCATGAATCATGTTTCGAACAATGTTTGAAGGTGTCAACACTTGTGACTTCAAAGCATGAGACAATAGTGCGATATTTGTGAGATATCCAAGAGTTTCCTTTGTATCTAAGGCCTCAGTTCTCACCAGACTTGGGCATTCTTTCCATAGCATCAAAAGATGACATGCTATTTGGTGAAAGAGGGTTTCATGGATTTTGCTTTGACTATATTGGTGCTTTTCTTTGCTTTGGGTACACTAGCCTCTTTTTGGCATATTGGCCTTTTCTTTGATTTTTAGATTTTCGGTGGACCAATATAGTGGCATTTATTGTATGGTTTGTAGTTTGACACATTTGGTGGTGCAAGCTTACTTTATAAATTCATGTCCTTTTTGGATTTTGTATATCTTGTTGCATTGTGCAACTATTTGGTGGATGATTGAATCAAGTGTGTACATGTTGAATGATTTGCCTTTTGAAATATGGACACAGTTAGATGCTAACAAACCTACACTCAAGTTAGATGTTACTCCCTAATCATCATTCATAAAACATCTATGGCACTCAGATGAGGTTTAAGAGTGGCTGGCACCATGAGGCTATTTCCTCAACTTGGCAAAGATTGCAATAATATACGCAAAATTCCGAATTTAATTTATCTAAGATTATGGACTTCTACGGAGTTGAATAAGCCGAGTCAGCACTTACTTAGGATTGAACTCGATAACCAAACTCGAACTCGAGCAGATTCTTGATAAGTTTCAAGTCCAAGAATGTTGACTCGAAGTCGAACTCATTGAGTTCGAGTTGGCTCACGGGTCCCTTACTGAACTTTTGTTGATGATATTATATTCATTTTCTGTTAACTTTCTTTTGAGAAGTATAAATGTACTAAGCCTTCTCCCACTATAAGTAGGGTCAGCTACATGGATTCCTGCTCAAATCCTTGTTGAAAGATTTGACTATTTTTTACACTGACCGTCGACGGGCTAACACAACCCCTACAAGAGTGGGATTTGAACCCTAGTCTTTTATGTGGACACACTGTACTACCACTAGACCATTATGTGCTAATTAAGAATCTCATTAATAGCATTGATGTTTTGAGCTTTTTGATAGTATAAATAAATGTATTTATCCATGTACGTTTGATAAGAACTATAAAAATATCATATTATACAAGTACATAAAACATCACAACTCCAAATAGCATGTTGCCATACCGTTTTCTCCTTATTCATACATTATGTATGTCATTTGGAATGGGAAAATATATAAATAAACTAAAATCAAATTGAGTTATCGACTTGAGTTAACGAATTGAGTCCTGCTCAACTTGAGCTCGACTCAATAACCTTAAAGAGTCACTTGTCCGATACGAACTTGTACTTAATAGCTTCTCGAACCTCACTCACAAGATGTTATTGAATTGAGTTTAAGTCTAGCTCATCAAGTCTAGGCTTTCCTAACACCCCTAGCTAAGTGCATGCAATGTTCAAAAGATTGCTATATTAAGAGTATGACGCAAGGTCAACGTGACAACTTAGATACGGGATTAAAACTCCACTTAAAGATACTAGACTCAATGAATTTAGCCAAAAATGGTATGGAGCATCATAAATCTCATGTTTAATGAATCTCTATAAAATTAAGTCATAATAAGGTCATATCGGTCATTGATGAATATGTGATTCATCACTCTGAAAGAGGATAATTAAGCCCATTCACCCAAAATTCATTGGCATTTAATCATCTAAATTTCATAATTATCATTCATGCGTGTGTAAATAATATTCACATTTTATCATTCATCATTACATCAGAGGAGGAACCAAGAATCCAATGTCAAATTGACATGTAAAACAACTAACTTCAATAATTTTTAATGATTTTATTATTACTCCAAATCATATGAAACCAACTCCTTTGTGTACATATTACCAACCTTAATCCATGAAAAATCTTAAAAAATGCTAACTTGTACATATGCAAAAGAATTTCAAACCTTAATTTCAGGATTACTAGATAGATATCTCTCATACAATGCCCAAATGAACTTTACTCACTTTTGAAGTAATGTACGTTCAGATATTTACAAATTAAGACCAAATTCAAAAGAATTGGAGTTCATTTGTGAAAATTGGGATTTGGGACCAAACTGTGTATTATACACATTTGCTAAATTTGACCCATCATTTCATTTGCACATTTCACTCATTTTAATTATTTCTTTTTTATTTCTTTATTTTATTCAAAGCTTTAATAAATTACATAAAAAATCAATATATAAAAAAATAGAAAAGCAATAAAAATGATATGTTTAGACTTAAGCTTACCCACATAATCCACTTGTACATAATTAACTCCCATGATTTTTATGACCTATTTAAAACCCATAAATATTCCAAAAAATACATTTGAGTCCATTGCATCATTTCATAGCATTGTTGATTTTGTATGCATTTATTTATCATCAGAAATCAAATAAAAATTGTAAAGGTAAAAAATATTATTTTATGTACATAAAATACTAACAAAAAAGTGCATATCTTTCATTTCACATTTCATGTGCACATGAGTCCTTCATGAACATTGCAGGTTACATTTAGAAGAGTTTTTCATTTCAATCGTTTTTTCATTTGGATCCATTTTCTATTTTTAATTGACTTATTTCTGCATTTTAAGTCTTGGTCAATGCATGGTCAACAGTCACACGCCACATGGCGCAACATCACTGGGCTACCTAGGCTCGTGTCACCGGCTTCTCACTCCTCACGTACTAGGCGCATGACTTTGAGCTCACCCCACACAAGTGCCTAGCACGTGACACTCCCCCCTTTCCCCCATCGAGAGCGGATAGTCTGCTGTAAGTAATTTGCAGCAGAGTCTGCTGCAATGCGCGGATGAGCGGCACGTGTCCCTCTCAAATTCTGACAGCTGCCCCCGCACGCCTCTTTCCTTTCCCTCTCGCCTGACATCTCTCTCCTTCCTCGACCGGTTGACCCCAGCCGTATCGCCGCCAACGCCATCCCCCGACTCGACCTCCTCGGGACCACCCTCCCCCCCAACGGCGATGGCACCTCCTCCTCCTCCCTCGGCGGCGAGCAGGCTTGGAGTTGGGAGAGGGTACTGGCGGCAAGATGGCTGGGAGGAGGAAGGTGGCGTGTCGTTGGGGGGAGGGAGGAGTCGGAGGACGAGGATGTGGAGAGGGTGGCGGCGAAAGGAGCGGGCGAGAGCGGCGAAAGGAGTGGGCGAGAGCGGCGACAGGGTCGTGGTAGTGAGAGGTGGGCCCGAGGAGGTCGAGTCGGGGGATAGCGTTGGCGGCGATACGGTTGGGGTCGGGGAAGGAGAGAGATGTCGGGCGAGAGGGAAAGGAAAGAGGTGTGCAGGGGCAGCCGTCGGATTTTGAGGGGGACACGTGGCGCTCATCCGCGCTTTGCAGCAGTCTCTGCTGCAAATTACTAACAGCAGACGATCCGCGCCCTCCCCCATCACGTCTAGCATGCAACCTTCTTCCTCCACCACTCTGCTGTGAGCGCCACCTTCCACCCCTCAATCTTCGTCTCTCCGCCACCTTCCACCCCTCGATCTTCGTCTCTCCGGTTATCTATGTATCGTCGTTGCACCAACGAACTCCATCTCCAGCGCCCCCCTCCCCCCGATCGTCCCCTTCTCTTAACGCCTCCCAATGGTCGAACCACCTAACCACCTGTCCCCTATCTATCCTATGCCTGCAACTATAGAACCCTATCTCATCCTAAAGAGCCTTCTCCCCAAATCCGGGAACCAACCTTATCGCCATAGCAACCCTAATTTCCGACCATCTCTGCTCCATATTTAAACCATCATCGATCAACCATGATCAGTATCTGCCGATATATACTGTATTCCGACGAGAAATGAGAGAGAGAGAGAGGTAGCTGAGTGGTGACAGAATCTATTCCCTCCGGTGACAACCTCCCTTAAGGCGTGATCTAGAGGAGCCCTCTCCTCTATTGCTCCTTCTTCCAGTCAATAGTAGAAGCTTCAAAGGGCCACACCACCTTCAGAGGCAACGATCAGAGTCGAGCTCCGCTCCTCCACTCACCGGCGATTTCACCACAAACACCTTCCACTTCCGCCTTTTCTTTTTCCTCCGCCTCCTGCTTCTTCTTCTTCTATTCAGCAACCCAAATTTGCTTCGACCGCCGACGCACCCATCTCCTTCATCCCTCCGCCTACTGCTCTATCTCTTGCAACCTTCCACGATTCCACTCCTTCCACCGTCTCGCCGGGAGCATCATCCGTCGGTCTTCGCCGCGATCGCCCAGATCATCCAAGAGCACCACCTCCCCCTACATAACAAGCAACGAAGAACAAGGGTCGCTGGAACCCTACAGTCAAGAACATCGAGGATCCATGCCATCTGCAGATGCCCAAATACAAGCCCTATGATCAAGCTCATTTACGACCGAAGATCACATCCATACCGAGCCACCACCCAGGCTCCTACCGAGTCGACAAGCTTCGGCCAAACAGAAGCTCTCAGAAGTCGCACACTGAGGGGTGCAGCAAACCGACGCCCTAGCCTTCGCTCCCCTCATGTGCGACACGCGTCACAAGGATTAATTGCATCATTGCTCCCTTTTCCAGCAAATAACTAAAGGACCCCGCCGTCTGAGTCGCACGTGAGGCGCACATGCAAAGCCAAAAATTTACAAAAGAATCCTCCTAACTTCCTGGAACTACAGATATACTCCAGCCAGGGGTAAATTACAATGAAGGACCAATGACTTTGGAAAACTACAAAATAGCGCTCCACAAATGTATAATTGTGAACTTCTTTTTATTATAATACAATCCCTAAACTTCTTTTTATCATCTCTTGAACAATATTTATCAAAATTTGACGTTCTTGGTGTCATTTTGATCCCTTTGTGGTTATCTTTCATATAGAACTATTCATTCCATTATTGGAGACATTTCTGATCACTGATAAATTACGGATCTATTTTGTTCACTTTGAGCACATATATTCCCCGTTATTGACTCCTCGTTGCTAAATAATTTGTGATTTGTATGAGGTAATTATTTGAGATTGATGGTGTAACTCTGTAATTACTTGATCATTGAGGGATGGATCTTGAATTTATATAATTCGCTTGGCATGCTTTGGTCTGCTCACTTGCTGCATCATATTCACTTACCATTTTGCATCATATTATTGCATCGTTAAGAAAAAGAATCACATCTATTTTATTTACTTCTCACTACATAGTATAACATTATTTTCCTGCATAAAAATTATTTTGAAAACACCTGCATCATATTTACTTCGAGTATTAATTACACCTTTTAACTAATACCCATAAAAAGCTGAAAAAGATAAAAACACTAAAGATTTTCTTCTTCTCTTTTGAAAACCTAAATTTCTTAGACAATAGAGAAGTATGATAGAGAAGTATGATAAACGAGCCAATGACTATAATCTGAGATAATAGAGAAGTATGATGAATGAGCACAGTCATGTCATTGTCAATCTATCGAGCGCTCGAAAGGATGAACGATCTTGTGGCCAGTTAACGCAAATAGACCGTCAGGGTGCCTGAAAAGGAGCTGATCACAGTGACTCATAGACATTAAGCCACAACAAAATCAAGAACACAAACCATGCATATTGCCTCCCCAGTAACTATCCCAAAAATTGATTAGCTGAAATCATGTTCATTAAAACATGAAAAAACATGTTGTGCGACAAAATCCTAGATCAAATCAATTATAAATTATAGAAGTCGAGAAGACAAAGCACATGCGGATGTGGGTGGGTGTAGAGTAGTGAGTATCAAGTCGAAATGCATATATACATAAGTGCATGCGTTGTATCTTTTTTTTGAATAAAAAAAGGGGAGCCCTCTCAAGTCGGGAGTCACCACACCAAAATTTTAATTAATTAACTAAAGGGTACATCAGTTGGATATCCAGAAATGCGTTATATCTTTTAAGATGTAATATGCAGGCTGATCTACTTGTAATGAAGAAAAAAAATTATTGCAATGGAAACAAAATTCATTGTAGGTTATATTGAACAACACCTAAAATCGAACAATACCTGAAACTATGGAAAGTAGAAGGAAGAATGATACAAAAATACAAAATTCAGCTACCATAGGAATGTGGATGAGAGCCGCAAAGTTGGATGGGTTGGAGCTTCACTCGATTGCACATGAAATGCGCCTCTTAGGAAGCATTGAGCATGACCAAGAAGCAGTGTGGGAGATCCTCGTATGTTAGCCAAATGAAAGACCTCGTCTCTTACTCAGTGGGGGATAGGGGATATCTAGGGTCTGTTTGGTTAGTGGGATTGGGTGGGTTGGTGTATCCACTTGTGAATAGTAGGTGTTTGGATAGTTACGAGGGTTGGGAAAGGGTTGGAATAAGGAATGTGATGTGATATGACCTTGATTTGTGATAAATTTTCAACTCAGGGTTGAAGGGGGATACACAGGGGTACACCAGAGTACCCTGGTAACCAAACGGGCCCTTGGCTTCTTGCAAGAAACAGACATAAGAACAAAATAGAAACTAAATCTTAAGATATAACTTAACAGGAGAAAAAATCAACAATAAAATGGAAAACTGAAAAATAAGAAGTGAGAATAAAGTAAAAGAAGCAAAACGAGACAACACGAGCCATTGTAGGGATGTAAGCTTTTCGAAGGAATTGTTGGAATATGGCCCTCAACCACGGGATCTTGTGCTCTCATATGCAACAAGATGAGTCCCTCACGGTGATGTTTAGGGTTCGTTTGGTTGTAGGGTTGGGCAGGGTTGGGTTGAGTTGAGTTGAGCTCGGTGAATAGTAAACTGTGAAGAAGGGGTACCCTTGTGAATAGTACTCCAACCCAACCCAACCATGTCCAAACCTGCAACCAAACGAACCCTTAGAGTTTCCTTCGCTCCTCAATAGTGTTCTGTCCAAAACTAAAAGACAAGACTTTTAGAGGCAATGTGAATAGAATTAAACAGAAGAGGAAGCATGATTTAGGCTGAGGTGAAGATGAATATTTTAAACAACGAAGCATGGTAGTTGTTGCTGCGATGATGCTGCTACGTGGGAAATTGTTGGTTATTATCCAATCCCAAATAGGAGGGGGTTATTGGACAATTATCCCCTTAAGATCCTATTTCAAGTAGGACTAGGAGGAGAGAGAAGGCAAGAGTAGTATAAGTAAAACCTCATGCATGACATTAGGGATCATCCCAACTCAAGCATCTATCCCTCTCTTCTCTCGTAGCTCCCTCCCTCCAAGCAAGGAGAGAAGTAGCCAACGTAAGGTGTGAGGAGCAAGTTCGTGCAAGACTCGAAAAGTTAACCCGCATGAGAACGAAGAGAAGTCGCATCCGCGAGGAGCGTCTATGCCGGAGGTACGAGGAGCAGCCACCAGGGAGATCCTTCTCGAGGGGCATCTAGTGATGAGGAGAAACAAAGGTTACTTGTTCTCCAAGTACAAGATGACTTATTTGATTTTATTTTTGCAACCGAGCTTCAGTTTTGTTGGGCAACAAAACTGAAAAGACATTGTGTCCTCTCATTTTTCCAGCATAGTGGATTTTGTTGCAGATCGTCGTGTCCTGTGGGGTTTTCCCTCTATTACATCGAGGAGGTTTTCCCATGCAAAATTTCCCATCTCTCTGTGATTGCTTGATTATTGTGCTATGATTATTTTTCTTGATTCCGACGTGGAGAACGTTCTGCTGCTAGTCATCTTTTACAGAACAGGTTAAGGGAACCCTTCGATTTCCCAACATAAATAAGGCGTTGCAAGTATGCAACAAATCTACCCAAGGATTCATGGGCCATGGCTAATATAAAAAGATATGATGTCATTTATCTCTATATAAAGATGATCTATGGACTAACAACAGATTTCAGCATCAGATCATAAAAATGTTTCATGTTGGAGCCCACAACTGATTGATTAAATGATGTTGAAATGGAAAACATCCTTAATAAAAGTTGTAGGTGGACTAGAGATCTTTCTAATGGTTGAATCCGTAAAAAATATAAATCGAATTTCAAAATTGGGTACTTGCAATAGCATTGTGTATAGCAATGCAAAGGAGGATATGGGATTTAATCGCAAACCGTTCAAGGACAAGAAATCTATGCTCCTTATGTAGGTAGAGCGAAGAGGGTTTGGTACTTAGTGCATCAAGTGATATTTAAGGGTAGATTGGGATTATGTGGTGGGTTTTTAGGTTTTGGATTTGGATTTTAAATAGTACTATTAGTGTTTGAATGTTAAATTGAGGTGGAAGAGGATGATTGCATATTACAGAGGTTATATGGGTGAATATAGCTGTGTCAGACTGTGGCTTTTGATTAGTTTTGGGTCTTGGACTTAGAATCAAACTGGGAAAATGGTGTTTTATTGATTATGGTCTGAGTTTAGGCTAGGGAAAAATTAAAATGGTTGCAGTTTTGGATGTACAAATCTTCTCTAGATGTGGGTCAGGTCTTGGAACTATGTTGGAAGATCATATCTCAAATTGGTACACCTTTTATCATATTTTTACACTTGTACTCTTTCGAGTTCACCAATTGCACTTGTTTGCAGCAGTCATGCCATTCATTATTTTGGTGTCTTCCGATATAAATCGGATGATGATTGTTTGGTTAAAAAGATTATGTTAAACTGCGCCTCCACATTCTTACAAATGATGTTGGTTAAAAACCACCCTCTTCCTTCTTCTTCTGTCTTAATGGTCTAGTATTAGTATAGTGTGTCTGCCACACAATAGACCAAAGTCCAGATCCACTCCTACAAGGGTTGCGTTACGTAGTCGACGTGGATTGTGTTAGGTAAAAAATAGGCTTGTACATGGATTGTGAATCTTTCACCATGGATTTGAGCAAGAGGCTTAGTACATGGATTGTGTTAGGTAGTCAACATGAAGAAGGCTTAGATTTGATATTCCCTTTCCTTCACCCTCCTTCCCATCTCCTATTCCCTTCTTCAACATGGAGAAGGCTTAGAACATTATTATATTCCCTCTTCTTCTTCACCCTCCCCTTCCCATCTTCCTCCACCTACTTCATTTGCTCCTCCACCATTTCCCTTACTTCCATGACCTCGATGCCAACCTCCTTGTCGCAGATGCCCCCCTCATGTTCGGAAGATGGGGGAAGGGAGGAGAGGAGGGCTTCATCATTTCATTAAAAAACTCGAATGTTTGCAGTTCACTTGTATGATATTGTTGGTACTAAAATGGATTTAGGCACCAAAATGGCATATTTTTCTGTTAGAATTGTTTTTTATAGGAGGAAGATAATAATATATGCAAGGTTATTTTAGTCTGCACATTTCACTTGTATGATATTCAAAGAAAGTCCAAGAACAGTTCAAGCCATTCTCATATGCAACTCCAAATCTGGAATTCTCTCACAAAGAATTTTTGTCAAGATTCTCTGGCAGGATCACAAGCCAGAGAATCTGCACATTTATCTGCTGGTAAAGAATTGAACGTGCATGATACACGAATTAGAATTGGATTTCAAGTTCTGGATCTAAAAAAAGGCTCGGTTGCATAACAACAACAACTATATCTCCTCCATTTTTACCATTTTCCCGTGCAACTTGAGTTGCATATAACCCAGGTTAAATGCACGCTCGTGTTCTTAAGACCCATCCTGCAACAAGAACAGCGCAGGCTCGGATTTCGCGGCGCAGCCAAATTTGAAGGTGCTGTATTTCCTGTGAACTCCTGTGAGTTTTCCACCTGCCGCCTTCTGATGAAAATCTACCATCAGCTTCGAGCACTCCCTGCATGGGGCGATGCGTATACAGTAAGTTGCAATGAACCAACACAAATCGGAAAAAAGAAACTTAAAATGATGAGAACTGACAGGAGCTGCCCCTCAACATAGTTGGAGTGCAATTCACAGGTTTTGTTCCAGCTTTTGAAGCCCTTCAGGGTGCTCTGTGCGGTGTACACCGCAGCGGCTGCCAGCAAAGAAGGCGGGTAACTGAGCATATCGTACTCGACGAGGCATAGTTCAATAAGGAAGAAGGAAAGAAGCTCCATCTGATCCAGTTGACAACAAATTATAAGAACAGTAAGAAAGATTACAATAATTAACCATATCGTGCATGTTTTTTTGTAGTTTGAGGTATACCTTCTTGTCGGACTGTGCAGCCTTGAGAAATCTCCTCATGAACACATAAGCTGTAGGCACAGACATGTTGAATTGCAATGTGTTTACCATCAGTTTCTCCTAATTAAGACAAACAGATATTAATTACCATTTAAGCACAATTAGCATAAAAACTTGCGAACTTGGAGATCAAAATCTGAAAGCAAGAACGGGGTAAGTACCATCTGCAGCACTTCCTCCCTCGTGTAAGCTCGGTCGGAGATCAAGATCAGATCATCAACCACGGGGACGGACACCTCCTCGTACTTACAGGCGAGCAGCAGCGCAGTAACCCCTACCAATTGCAACTTCTTCCTGACCACGGTCTGCCGTTCCAAGAATCTGTCTATGATGTTCACAGTGAGGAACAAGGTTTCATCCATCAATTCGAATTTGTAGTGTACCTGTTGCCATTAAAATTTTCCAGATTGTAATTTATCTGGGTACTAAAGATATCAAAAGAAGCAACATGTAAAGTTGGTATACCTCGATCAGCCAATCGATCAGAATCGCCCTCATTCTCTCATTAATGTCATATTGGTTCGACATGTAATTTGGAGAGACGCAACCAGAAGCCTAAACAAGTAAGACGAGTTATCTTAGATTCAAAAGTTTGCCAGCCCTACTTGTACTGCTCTGGTCAAAATATTAACCTGACAACATTGTAGAACGAACATTGTCCACATGTTCTCAAATTTAAATCCAGCCTCTCTTTTGTTCTAGTCTCATATTAAGATTTAAAAGGAACTGCAAGTTGTAACTTTAATATTGCAACTCACACACCCACCTTAAATGTTCAGAATAATTCAACTGTGCTATCAAATTTTAGTGCATACATATCCCTTAACTAACTAAGCTATATAATCATCAAGTGCTTAGTCTGATGTTTCATCCAACTAACTTCACCTCTGTTTGCCGATATAGCTTATAGATGTCGTCGATGTACTCGACAGTGGCAAGGGGATTCTTTGAATCTGCACCGTCAATATCCATAACTGTTTCCTCCTCCGAAATGTCTTGCATCTCAACCTCCTTCTCACAGTTAACCTGAATAACAGTGATATAACTTCAAAAAGCATGCGACCCATAGTTCCAAATTGTGAATCTGGGGACAACGTTACTTACCATATCATCCTCGATCGTTGGCAGGATAGCATCATTTGGCGGCTTGTGGGCATCGTCGACATCTATGGCAATACTATCGTCTGCACCATCTGCAGTTTGAGTAGCTAAGTTCAACTCCTGTGCTCATAAACAGCACACTCATCAGCTAATGGCGAACAAATAAAGGGAATGTGGAATGTGAAGCTAAGGGTTAGAGAATGAGGTGAACCTGTCCACCTATTTGCGATTTCTGCGTTGCAGCAAATCGCCTGGAAGACAATTTGTCAAAGATCTGATGCTGCATAAAGTATAGATAGTCTAAGGTTACAAAAGGTGCTCATCTGACCTTGTGATTGGTCTGTTTGCAGTGATGGCGGTGGGGATTTTCTTCTCAGTTTTGTACTTTTTTCTGAATATATTAAATTACCAAAGTTAGTACAGATAATTTCCAGAGGGAAAACGCTTTTACAAACTAAGGCTCGTGTGTGGTTCTTACTCTGGCAGCTCTTTCTTGCTAATGGCACATGGATAAAGTGGTGCTCCGACAAGGTTCTTGATATCCCTGAGCGCTCTGCGATTGTTCAAGGCCTCGCCCGGAGCCAATTTAGCACCTTCCATCGGAGGACCTGGACACAGGCAGATCCGTACGAACTTTGATTTTCGTCACGGAAGAAGATCCATAACAATTTAAGAACACAGTAGTCAAATTCCAACTATACCTCTAAACACCGGTGGTTTCGTAGCCGCACGGCTGTTCTCGTCGCACGTATCCATTAGTTCTCCCCCTGCATTCCAAAGAAAAAGAAATCTCAAACTAAAGATTAACAATGCTAAGATCTGACTGAATTGATACATCCTTGATGAACCCACATTCAGAAATCTGTACCCATCACGACAAATACGGATCCAAACATCCAAATTACCCCCGAAAATTACAAAAAGGCCCATCAAGACACGAATCTGGACACAACCCATTGCTGGAAACGAATCAAAACCTCCCGCAACTTGCTCAAAAAGCAAGGGAGAAACGGAATGGTAAGGTCCAGAAAAGAGGAAGACCCGGAAGGTCCGATTTGTTGACCACCCATTCTAACAAACAATCAAACATTCCGAATCTCCCCGTAACTCCAGTTCCACTGTCAAAAACGCCCGAACAAGAAGATGCAAGTTTTCCCCGAGACCCATTAGAGAAGACGGATCAAGACCTGCAATGTTCCCCCTCGTCGGATCTTTCAGTTCGTTCTCTCAATGGGTCTGGCTCCCGAGGGGATAGTTGGGGGAGGAGAGCTACTACAAAAGGTAGTACCGCTGCCCTTCCTTTGAATGGGGATGCGATTTCATCACACGTATGCTCTCTCTCTCTCTCTCACTAGATCTCTTCTCACTCTTGAGGGGTCACATACAACTCATCGAGAGTGAGAAAATTGTGCAGGAATCGGAGACGAGAATAGCGGTTATATGTCCGCAAAGGCGCCGAGTTGTTTAAGGTGGGCAACGGCTAGTGAATAGTAGCCGTTGGATCCCTTGCTGTAGGGGAGGCTACTGCCCTCCTTGTGGGCGTCAACGGTCACTTCGTTTCAAAATCCAATCGCACTCTCCTCTCTCTCTCTCTCTCTCTAAGACCTTTTAATGATTACCCCGTGAAGTTGCTGGAAATTAATAAAACTCCTTTCTTCCACATTTCGGAAAGTTTGGGGGTGTAGATTAAGCAACCGATACTCGGGATATAGTTCGATCATTGGGGATTTTTACGTAGTTACCCATCTAAACATTTATTGTTACATGGATAGCCCTGTAAATAGCTTGCAAAGCTAAACATCGTCTGGACGAATACCCTTTTTTTGTTATGATAAATAATGTGTGTCCAGGAAATTGCCATTTATTACAGGAATCCATGTTTTTAGCGCACCTTGCTGATTGATACGACGACCATCATGCCTATTTTTATGCGGATCATTGCATCTTTTTATTTACTAGGTGCTCTCTCGGATTTTTCTAATAACAATTATATTATGCCTTTGATCTTTTTTACCCTATGTTCGTTCAAAATTTACAGCAGAGTCCTTCCATTGTTATCCATGGAAAGCCGTATCGGTATCGATATCATTTCGATATCGTATCGATATGATATTTCGACAATATATCGATGATAAATCGCCGAAATATCATCCATATCGACGAGCCTTTGTGAAGAAAATGCCTAGAAATCGAGATATATCGCCATATCGATGCCTATATCGGTCCCATGTCGATCGATATATCGACGATATATCGCCGATATATCGTTGATATTTCCTTCCATCCTTGCACCCATATATATTACAAGAACATGAGGGTAATATTATAATTTGGGTCCCTATCTATGGGTCAGATTTTAGAATGGGCCCTCATCTTTAAATTGTAACAATTCGGGTCTCCGGGTCGCTTAGAAAATGGAAATTTTGGGGCTCATGATGAAAATGCCCTTGTGGGTAGGAGAGAAGAAGGGAACTAGTGTTGGGTTCCAACTTTTAAACGAGAAACATATTCGTCATCAGCTCCAAAAAGTTCATTATGTTAACGATGTGGGGACTCGAATCATTACAATTTAAAGATGGGGACTCATTCTGGGATCTGACCTATAGATGGGGACCCAAATTATAATTTACCCTATTATGAATTTTATAAGATACATGCGCACGGTTATAATTGCAAAAATAATAGGGACACAAGTGTTATTGAAACTGCTCAAAAGAACACGTGTAAAAATCCCAAAAATATTCAAAATATTTTAGGTGCATTTGAATTATCTACTTTAGGGTGAGCATAACAAAAAAATGTCCAGATCAACTCAACTCATGTATAATTCATGTTTAAGCATCGAATAATTATAGGAATAAATATGGAAATCAGACTTATATGGATACACGTAGTTATTGGAATACAGGGTGCTGTGCGCAATCTGAGATTTTGAAAGCACCTTAGTGAATTTCCACTTCATGAGCACCATATATCGATAACTTGCTCAAATTTTAAAGAGTAACAATGTGCTACTTAATTTTTAAGATATATTCCAAAATAATTTGGGTAAATCACAAAAAACCTCAAATTCACAATCAAGGGACTCATCTTTCAAATGTAATAAAGACTGGATTGAACTTTGAACGTTAAGCTTTAATGTTGACATATAAGAGTAGGGATGTAAACAGATATGGATATATCCGTATCTGATCCGTCACTGTATCCGTTTTATATAGATTTTGACATCTGTATCCGTTTTAAAATGGATACGGATATGGATATCATTTTGATATCCGCAAACATCCGTATTCGTATCCGTATATCCATTTTCGTATATAAATATAGTCGTAGATTTATTTTTAATCATATATAACATAATTATCTACCTCCTTTTACCATATTTATATATCTTTTATGATAGAAACACACTTAGTAAATTAATATCATGTGTTTTCCATCCAATTCTTATATATTTAAGTCAATTCTCTAGAGTATTTCTAACATCACTCGTGTACTATCAGTATCTGTTTTACATCCGTATCCATTTTTTAAGGATATGGTAAGATAGTTTTAATATCCGTATCCGTATTAGAAAACGGATAAGGATATGGTAATACCTATATCCGTATCCGTATCCGACCGTTTGCATCATCATAAAATTTAACAAAGATTTGTATTTGAGATAAAAAATAAGATCAGATTATTTTTCTTACATTCGAAAAATGATGTATTTAATTGATAAGAGGACTGAGTGGGTCTCCTGCCGAAGCCTCTCGCAGTAAGGAAATAGTTGCATATCCTATCAAAATAAATCTCAAAGATCGAGTATGGCATTGTTAATTCTTAAGATATATACTTCAATCAACTTTTTGTTATTTACTCTAATTTTTATTTCATAAAAAAAGTGAGAAATACTTTTTTTTCATGGACATATGATGTATAAAATTACGGATACGATGGCTGTTAATAGTTAACGCGGAGTAAATAAGCGAGATGAAACTGTGTATTACACAGATTGACTTAAATAGTCAAAATTTTAGTTAATATCAACTCTCTTACATTAGAGTAATAGATTGTGCAACACTATTTAAAGCAGGAAAGCAATTACTAAATTCGTCTTGGACCCTTCAACATGCCAACTATATTATTTTCGGAACGTGGAAGTCTTTCACGCAAAAAAATCCTACACTAAATTAAACATCACAAAATTAAATATGATATATATGGGAAAGAGGAGGCTACCTTCCTGGGAGCTAACTTGGCTCCCCCATTTCATTTTCTTCATTTTTAAATTTTTTTTAAAAAATATTTATGTGGATTTTCATCATTATATCCTTATATTATATCAACCAAATTTCGTGTGAAACAGAAACTCCTATAGCCTCCAACCAGACGAGGCCAATTTCAATAATTCTACGATCGTCAAAAAATGATAGTCTAAATGGAGGTTGTAAGAGTCTCTGTTTCTCATGAAACTTCAATGACATAATATAAGGATATAGTGATGAAATTCCATAGATTCTTTTTTCAAAAAAATTAAAAAAATAGGGAGAATAGGGCAGGAGAGCTAGTTAGCTGCCTATAAGGCAACCCATTTTTTCATATATATAGGAGGCCCTTCCAATGAGGTAGACCTTTCCTGAAATTTAAAAAAGCCACTACCGAATTTGTATATTGTGTAACAATTTTGTAAAATATAAATTGCATATTTTAAAATAATGATGATCATATTGTTTTGTAAAAATATAGCATTTACATTCTAACTAACATTTTTGTCTAAAATAACAATATTTTCATAAATTTTGATATACATATTATGTTAACATTTATCATTAAATTTATGAAATTTATCTAAAAGGGCATTTTCATCATCTCAATTTTATTAAATTCGAGATTCATTTAATAGTTTCGAAGTGTCATTTTAATTTTTTTTGGATTTGGTATTTTCCATTAATACATTATTGATCAATTTCCAAATTTATTGTGAACGATTTGAATTCAATCGTATCTTATTAAACTCCAATGAGTTTTTGTAAAAAGTAACTTTCTACATTGTAATTTCATTAATAATTTTGTTGTCACTATATTTTAATTTTGTAAATGTGTATTTCCGTTTTGTAAATGGGTACATGTGTTTTGTAAACTCCATCGAGTTTTTGTAAGAGTAATTTTCCTCTTCGTAACCTTCATTATTTTTTGTAAATGTGTATTTTCATATTGAAAATTTTCCATGGATCTTTGTAATTATATCTCGCTCATTTGTAATATTCTCGCTACATTTGTAAAAACTCATGACCACCTTGTAAATTTCATGGGGAACTCTGCAAGATAAGAAATCGATAATGATATTTGTAATAAAAGTGAATCAATATGTAAAATCAAATAGCAATTATGTAAGAAAAGTATACCACAATGCAAATACGCTCTCCCACGCCTCCTCCCTTCTGTCTTCGATCTCATCGTCCTCGTAAAACGTATCGACATCCTTTGATAGGTCATAAAGTATCGTCGCTAATGATGTTGTCACATACGTGCTCCTCATCGCACGTGGTCGTCGAAAGAGAGAGGAGGGGGATCTTCCATCATCGACACCGTATGCCATGTGTGAATCTACACCACCTTGCGTCGTCGTCTTCACCCTGTTCATCACCGCACCACTGTATCCTTCCTCTTTATCTTCCTCCTCCGAGATACCTCCTCCACCATTGAGAAGCTTTGCATGGAGGATGATGTTGATGTCGCCACCAGGTTTAAAAAACCGGTCCGGACCGGTTGGACCGGGAACCGGCCCCGACCCGGTCGGTTCGGCCGGTTTTAGGTAATTAATTTTTTAAAAAAAGAAAATAAAAAAACTGGGTCAAATCGGTGGTCGGACTGGGTTGACCCAGGCGGTTGGACCGGGTTGACCCGGATTGACCCGAATTTGATGGTTTGGTATATTTTTAAAAAACAAAGGTTTAAAAAATGAAATAATAGGGTTTTTACCATTTGTACCCTTCTTAAATTCTACAATTTCAGTTACGTCCCTCTCTTTTTTGGAATATAACTTATTCCACTACTTTCTTGGGGTAATTTTCTAAAAGCAACTATAAATAAATTATTACAATATTATATTCATATATAATGCTAGAAAATGTGACTACCTTTATAGAGTTTTATTCAAAATAGACAATCATATTTTTATATTGAAAGATTTAACATTTTAAATGATTTTTTCATTGATATATAAATACATATTTACATATATCTATCTGATTTTATCGGTTCAGAAAACCGGTTCGACCGGTCCGACCAGTATATTAAGCCCGGTCCGATTTTTTCCGAGTCGATATGAATGATGATGTCATACTGACATCATCATCGGTCCGACCGGTTTAGACCGACAGTCCGACCCGGTTGGACCAAACCGAAGACTAACCGGTTCAATGTCCGGTCCGGTTTTTAAAACCTTGGTCGCCACTATAAATCACGTAAGAGAGAGAGAGGGCGCCACCATCGACCAATCGAGAGATAGAGGAATTAAGTCATATAGTTGTCAATTCTATATTTAGAATGTGACGAAATGACCAAGAGGGATTTTTAACCAATTAAGTAACATAATAAATACATCATTAATTCCAGTTATGTGATTAAATAGAGGGTTGAGATGGATGACTCGCCACAATATTGGTGAGACCCTACCTCATTTGAAGTTTTACACACACACACAGATATATATATATATATATATAGAGAGAGAGAGAGAGAGGAGTGATCCTATGAGAGCAAAAAGTTGTGAGAGCATGAGAGGAAGGATCCTGGACCACATGATTCACCCAGGAGAGAGAAGATCAGGAGAGAGAAAACAAAATCATGTGGTCCAGGATCCTTCCTCTCATGCTCTCACAACTTTTTGCTCTCATAGGATCACTCCTATATATATAGGGAAAAATGTGTATGCCCCCTAGGGGGGAGCTAACTTAGCTCCCTCCACCTTATTTTATCCATATTTTTTTATTTTTTTTGAAAATAAAAATTATGTAAATTCATTATTATATCCCTATATCATGTCATTAAAATTTCATACGAATCAGAGACTCCTACGACCTCCATCCAGACAGGGTCGATTTAAAAAATTCTGTGACCGTTAAAAAAATGACTGTCTGGATGGAGGTCGTAGGAGTTTCCTGTTTCACACGAAATTTTAATGATACAATATAGGGATATAGTGACGAATATTCACGGAAGAAATTTTCAAAAAAAAATAAAGCATGGAGAAAATGGGGCAGGGGTAGCTAAGTTAGCTACCCCTGGGGGCAGCCCCATTTTACCCATATATATATATATATATATATATATATATAAGATTGATCCTATGAGAGTAAAACGTTGTGAGAGCATAAAAGGATTAATTCTGGACCACATGATTCTGTTTTCTCTCTCCTGATCTTCTCTCTCCTGGGTGAATCATGTGGTCCAGAATCACTCCTCTCATGCTCTCACAACTTTTTGCTCTCATAGGATCACTCCTATATATAGGGGTTGATGAGGCTTTCCCTTGGGGGCAGCCAACATGGCTGTCCCGCCCCATTTTGGGGCAAATTTTTTATTTTTTTTGAAAAATATCATCATGTATATTCACCCCTATATCCCTCCTATATTCCATTCAAATTTCTTCAGAAACAGAGATTCATACGACCTCCATCCAGACAGAGTCGATTTAAAAAATCCTGCGACCGTTAAAAAAATCACGCTTAGATGGAGGTCGTAGGAGTCTCTGTTTCTGACGAAATTCGAATGACATATAGGAGGGATATAGAGATGAATATACATGATATTTTTCCAAAAAAAATAAAAAAAATTACGAAAAATGGGGTGGGGGCAACCATGTTGGCTACCCCCATTTTTCCCACATATATATAGGGTAAAATGTGTATGCCCCCTAGGGGGAGCTAACTTAGCTCCCCCCGCCCCTTTTTCACAATTTTTTTTATTTTTTTTGAAATCTAAAACCGTGTAAAATCATTATTAAATCTTTATTCTATGTCATTCAAATTTCATGCGAAACAGAGACTCCTACGACCTCCATCCAAACGGGGTCGATTTAAAAAATCATGTTACCGTTAAAAAAATGACTGTCTAGATGGAGGCCGTAGGAGTCTCTGTTTCACACGAAATTTTAATGACACGATATAGGGATATAGTGATGAATATTCATGGAAGAAATTTTCAAAAAAAAATTAAAAACATGGAGAAAATGGGGCGGGGGTAGCTAAGTTAGCTACCCCCTGGGGGCAGCCCCATTTTACCCATATATATATATATATATATATATGAGGATGGGGAGTATGCACCCTGTAGCATGTAATTGGGGCCTGTATCTCCCACATTTTTTTACTTTTTTAAAAATATCACTGTGTGTATTCATCTATATATCTCTCCAATATACCATTCGAATTTCGTCAGAAACAGAGACCCCTATGCCCTCAATCTAAACAGGTCGATTACAACAATTCTAAGACCGTTAAAATTACATGTTCTAGATTAAGGGCATAAGAGTCTATGTTTCTGACGAAATTCGAATGGTATATTAGAGGTATTTATAGATGAATATACACGGTGATATATTCCAAAAAAATAAAAAAATGTGGGAGATATAAGCTCCGGTGCATGTAAAATTACATGCACCAGGGTGCATACTCCCCATCCTATCTATCTATCTCTCTCTCTCTCTCTCTCTCTCTATATATATATATATATATATAGACACACACACATACACATATATAGGGACCCTTTCAAATGAGGTGGAGTCTCACCAATATTTTGGTGAGCCATCGATCAGATTCGTCAGATCTCGATCTAATGGTCGCATCAAAAAACTCATTCAAAAGGGCATTTTCGTCATCTTAATATCATTAAATTTGAGTTTCATTTATTATATTTAAATTACCATTCTAAGCTTTTCTGGATTTGGTATATTCAATAATGCCTTTATGGATTAATTTTCAATTTTGCTCCAAATGATCTGCATTCAACCGTAGATTTGTAAAGTCCAGCGAGTTTTTTGTAAAATATATAATCCTCTTTGTAATTTAATTAATAATTTCATTTTTTTCGCTGTATTTTTATTTTGTATATGTGTATTTCCTTTTTGTAAATGAATCCATTCATTTTGTATATGTGTATTTTCATTTTGTAAATGATTATATTCATTTTGTAAACTCCAACGAGTTTTTGTTCGAGTAATTTTCTTTTTATAAACTTCCTTCTTTTTGTAAATATGTATATTCATTTTGTAAAATTCATGTAAACCTTTGTAATTTATCTCACTCAATTGCAAAACTCACATAGAGCCTGCAAAAAAAGAAAACAAACATCAGGATTTGTAAAAAAAGATGAATCAAAATGTAAATATAAATGTCATATATGTAAAATAACTATAACTATACCACAATGTAAAATAACTATACCACGTAGAGCATGTGGCGATGAGGCGCGAGGTGGACAGAAAGGGGTGCCTCGCAAAGGTGGCGGAGTGAGATGACGTAGCCGCGTGAAGAAGGTTGCACCACTGGAGTCGTGCTGGGCGATCAACGCTTCGGAGTCGGCAGCGAGGCACCGTGTTGGAGGATGCGCAGGCGGAGCGCGACTTGATGGAGAGCGGGGCCGAGGGCGGGCGGTAGGGGTGCGAGCGGAAGGCTACCGCCTTGCCGAAGAGGATGGAAAGCGGGCTTGCGGCTCCGCCTGAAGGTTGGTGCGCGGAGGAAGGCGGGCGGTGCCGCCTCGCGTGAGGCAGAGGAGGCGGCTGGACGGCAGCGCGGCCCCACACGTGCGGCGGGGAGACAAGGCAGGCGGACGGAGGAGATGACCGCGTGGGGGTAGCGCGCCTGGAGCGAATGGGTAAAGCATGAACATATGAGTATATACTATAATTAGCCATCTGATTGGGAGATAATTGCGGCAAGATAATTGCGACAGGAATGTATGAGTATATATTATAATTAGAAAAGTTAAAATGATGTAAATGAGTTTGTAATCAATAAAATAATAACCATTAAATTACGTTTAATGGTAGCCATCCGATTAATTAGGAATGGACGAGATTAAGGGCTCACCACAAGAATGGTGAGTCCCTGCCTCATTTGAAGTTTCTCCTATATATATAAGACTTATCTAGAGGGTCCCATTCCCATTTGAACTTTTTTAAGCACGCATGATCATCCGTGCAATGATTAGGGTGGAGCATTGGGCCCGACCCGGCCCGACCCGAGAAAGCCCGGTCCGAGCCCACCATTTTCTCTCGGGCTTTGGGCCGGGTTGAGGCCCGGAAATTTCAAGAGAACACCTACCCGGGCCCGACCCAAGGCCCACTACTTCGGGTCCGGGTTCGGGTCGGGCTTGGCCCGGTTTACATTATTGGGTGATTTTTTTTGTTGTCTAAATATGCAATATACAGGTCTGGTCATCTGATACATTCGGATGACTAAGCACAAAGAACCAGACTTTGAGACACCAAATACTTGCTGTTTTGTGGTGGATTTCATAAGAATAAACAAAGAATGGGTAATCTCCATCAGACTACCATATCTGTACAACAAGATACAACAGAACGTGTGTCTGATGAAAATTCGAAGAGGCAATGAAAAACTATAGCTGCATGCCTCTGAAATACAACTGTGAATATTAATCCATTTTTTAACAAACAAAAATATGTGCAAGTGAGCTAGCAACCGATCTAAACAACCAGCTGTCCATTTCCAACTCAAACTCATGTCTCAAAAGAGATATCTAACACGCATAAATACACATATTCGACCAAAACAACAGAACCCGAACCCAACAGTTAAGTACAAAGTATACAAAGATACACCTTCATCCCAAGAACTTAATAAAATCTTAGACTCGACAAGTAGATACTGACCACACGTCCATCAACAATGGACATAGAATGTATGGTTCATAACCGAAACCTTTTATGTTTAAATCTTCTGTAATTAAATTCATTTAACAAATAAAACATGGATGCTACATTCAGCACACATCCATACCAAAACCTTCTGCTTGAGATGCAAAATGGCGGAAGAATGAATGGAGCCTCCATTGATTGGAGGATGAATGGAGAGACTGTTTTGGGATTTGAGAACAGTGAAAACGATGGGACCTCGGGCCTGCGGGTTTTGTTGGGTTATTGCGGGTCCGGGTTGGGCCCGGCCCGGTTGCCAATTTTCAAGGAAATGAAGGCCCTAACCCGGCCCATAAAACAATCAGGTCCGGGCCGGGTCCGGGTTTTGGTGGGTCAGGTCAGGGCTGGGTCCGGGCTGGCCCGGCCCTATGCTCCACCCCAGCAATGATGATCTTGTAGTTTTGAGTAAAATTGGTTAACTTCCAATTTTAGCACTATGAATTAGTTACCATAACCACTTCTCGCATGTTACTTTTAATTTAATTTTCTTTTGAGGTTTAATTACATATTCTATAATTATTGGATTGTTCTTTCCAAAAAAACCCTTGAATCTCCTCCTTCCTCAGGTGGTGAACAAAAAACACTTTGGAGTTTTGAGTTGTGATTGTCCATGTTACTGATAACATTTATATAAGTTACTTGTTATTTGTTTGGTATTACTTGTCCTTCAATCATTCTTACTGATTCCATTGCAAACGTTACTGAAATAAATACAAAGTTACTTTTCATGGATGTTTTTTATTTGTACAAAGTTACTGATAACATTTGTATAAATTACTTGTTATTTGTTGGGTGTTACTTGTCCTTCGATCATTCTTATATCGCTACTTAAGTAGTTCAAGGAGTTACTTATGTTTCACGTCAAATTACTAATGTACATACAACAAAATGCTGATTACTAAATATTGTATTACTAGTCTTGTTTTGACTATTACTAATATTATAATTAACAAGTACTATGTTCATAGTACTTACTGAAGAATTTATTGAAATTTTGATGAATTACTGCTGTGAGTTTATGTGCTACTGATATAACTTACTTGCCATTTGTCGGATGCTACATGTCATTCGATCATTGTTACTGATATAAATCTACTAGCTTAGTTACTTAAGTAGCTCAACAAATTACTTATGCTTCACGTTAAATTACTAATGTACATACAATAAAATACTGATTACTAATATTTATATTACTGGTCTAGTTTTGACTATTACTGATATTATTATTAACAAGTACTATGCTCATAGTACTCACTGAAGATTTTTTCTAAAATTATGATGAGTTATTACTGTCAGTTTATGTGTTACAGATATTATTTATTTGATGTTTTGAATTTGTTAGTTAATTCTTGTATTAGTTAGATATTAGTTTTTATTTAGAGTTTATGAGTTATTGATGATTAGTTCTTAATAATATTTTCAAAGATTTTCTCCTCGCCTCTCCACTTCCGAAGCATTGTAATGATTATCAATGCATTATTTTTCACATCTTCATCCAAGAAACATAAGAAATGTTGAGGTATATGTCATACCTGCAATAAAATTGAATCAATAAACTATTACGCGCGAGCCAAGTTATAAGAATTTAATAGTAAGAAGTAACACAAAGAGACACTTCTAGTATATTAAGTTGAAACATACGTAACACAAGGATATTTCAAATGGAAAATATGATTAGTAACAATTTCGTAATCAGTAGTAAACTTTAAGATCTTGTTAGTAAAAAAGTAAAATGTATCAGTAATTTAGTAATGAAGTGACTATAATTATTCATATGATTAATTAATGATGAAGTAAGAAAAAATTAAGTAAAAGATCAATATGAGAGAGAGAGAGATGCATCAGTAACAACTAACAAATTATTAGTAGAAAAGATAAAGGCTCTAGTAATGAAAAATAACTATAAAACAAAGCATGACCAGTAAGTAAAAAACTTTAGTAATCCTAAAGCACGCTTTAGTAATCATCAACAATTTAGTGGTAACTTTGATACAATCTTAGTAACCTTAAGATTTCTCAAACATTCTAAGATTAATCATTGATTCGTTTATCCATATCATCGGTAATTTCTCCCAAGCTACAAGTTTGATCAACTATTTTTGAACTTGATCCTTCTGAGACAATATTCTCACGATCCAAATATATTTGCAAATCATCCAACGCCATTTCTTCTGATATGAACTTCTGACGATCCAAATCCAAGCGCAAATTATCGAACATCGTTCTTTCTAAGATTTCATTATACAGATCCAATCACATGTCGTCTTGCAATTCTCACTATCTCATGATTAAAAAACGTAACAAACAAAAGAAATTCTGCTAAAAATCAGACATATTCAAATTAAATATGACATAAAAAACAAACTCTGTATACATATAATCATATTCAAATAAAATGCGTAATAAAAATCTAATCAAAATGCAATACCTTACATTGGACAAAAATGATAGCCTCACATTCCAAGATCGATGCCTTCACTTTCTAAATCGCCAGATCAAAAATCGCTAGATAAATCTCATTTCATTGCGATGCACAACTTATACTAATTTAAGAATTGCTTAGCAATTCCATTTTAGATTTTTTTTCCATTTCAATTACGATTCTTATTTTTTTAGCGATTGAGAGATTGAAATCTTACCATTGAAATTAGAGGCTCACCAAAACTCAAGTGAATATCGGGTCCATTGAATAAAAATCATATATATATATCACTCATTAATCTTTATAATCCATCTTTTTTCTCTCCACAGTGCCAATTTGGGAAACAAATCCTGTGCATTTAACTAAAAAAGGAAATTAAAATAATCTAATCGCATGAAGGATTTAAATATCGGGTTCGACGACATTTCGCCCATATCGAACATCATTTTGTGAAGAAATGACCTAAAAGTACCCTCATATCGCCATTTTGCTCGAAATTTCGGTCCCCAATCGAAACCGAAATTTCACCGAAATTTCGTCGAAATTGTGAGAAATCTGTAACACTCACGTTCAAATTATTGCAGATTTGATGAACAATGGGTGGAAAATTCTATTTTTAAGTAATGAAAATGCGCCTCCTTGGATTAAAATATCATGACATGTATTATTCCAAAATACACGTAGAGAGCATCAATACTTGCTCTATTATAATGCATGTTTTAGTTAAAAAAATATGGAAATTTGATAGAAGCCACATGGCTTAAAAAACAAGAAATTTGATCACATTATTATTTACTTTATGTTAACGCATAGTTATAGTCCTAATAAATTCAAGTTATATTTAAGGGAATTTTACACTTGTGTCCTTCCGAGATTCTGCAATTACATTTTTACATTTTTCAATAATACGTGCATCCATGTATTCTTACACCTTTTACAGTAATGCTCATATTTTACCGTAATAGAAGGAGAGTACTGGCAATATTGTGAGAACACGGGAGAACAAGTGTAAAAAACCCTATATTTTGAAAAACACGCCTTTGTTTTCCAAACATTTTATGCAGTGAGATTGCAAAGTAGCAAGTTAAAGGGATTTTTACCCGGCAGATCATATAAGCTTTGCCAATGACCATTACGACATTTGAAATATCGATATTCCTTACCCGGCTCCGTAAACTTGCTAACCCTTACCATGTAAACCCTGTGGTTAACCCCCATCTATTTACCCGTTAAAACTAACCGGATTTCTTTATATTATTTGATATTATGCCTATTTTATTTATCGAATTTACATTAATTGCCACTCCCTCTCGCCCTCCTCCTTTTCCCCACCACCCAACACCAACCATCTCGTCGACCTCCATCGTCCTCGGTGCCTCCGGCGCTCGAAGCCCCCTCCCCCTGCGCCAAGCCCCCCCCCCCGCTCGAAGCCCCCCTCACCCATGCTCGAAGCGACCCACACCACCTGCTCGCAGCCCCCCGCACCCCCTGCTCGAATCATCTCCTTGCCTTCCCTAGTCGAAGAAACCCCCCCCCCCCCCCAAACCCCGCCGCTCTTCCAGCCCAGGTCAAGCCGTAGAGCCACGTCCCCTAGCGCACACCTCCTCCAACCTGGCCAATGCCCTCGTCGAGGGAGGAGAGATCGTAGAGGTGGTGCAGCCGGGGGATTTTTTTGTTCTCTTGATTAATTCTAACCGTCCGATCGCGGATTGGTTAGATTAACTCATTTTTAGCACAATGAAGTTGATTCTACATGTGTCAATTTAACGGTAAGGTTCGTGGGGGTAAAACAGAGCAAGTTTACAGGGTCGAGTGAGAAATATCGATGTTTCAAAGGTCGTAGAGGTTATTGGCAAAGATTATAGGGTCTGCCGGGTAAAAATCCCTAAGCTAAACAAAGAGTAAACATGGAAGATGGATTTGGATCACTGACTATCGGAGGCTTCGACTCAAGATGGACTTCTTGGATCACTAATTGCATCTCTTCCCCCAGGTTTTCGGTCCTGGTGGATGGGTCACCTTACGGCTACTTCAACTTGACAAGAGGTCTACGCCAAGGGGACCCCCTTAGTCCCTGCTATTTGTAATTGCAATGGACACACTCAATATGCTTACGGAGAGGGCGGTAAGCGACGGGTCATTCCGGCCGATTCGCATGGGGGGGGGGGGGTTGTGGTGCCCTTGCATCTTATCTACGTAGATGATCTAATCTTCTTCTGCAGGAAAACAAACACTGCTTTACATGAGGTTAAAAGAATCTTGAATGCCTTTAAGGAAATGTCTGGCCTAACTATGAACATCAAGAAAAGCAAGCTTATTCTGCCACTGGGCTCCTCAGCGGACTTTAGGTTATGCCTCGAAATGGGTCTCCTCACTCAACCTTTCCCGGCAAAGTATTTAGGCATACCATTGACCCCTGCAAAGAGTAGCATGGCGGCAGCACATGCTCTAATAGATAGGGTAAGGACCTTGCTTGGTGGCTGGAGAACAAGGTCCTTATCACTGGCCGACCGTTTGCAACTTCTTGGCTCCGTCATCACCGACGTCTCCCTATACTGGGCATCCAGCATGTTCATCCCTATTGGGCTGGCAAAAAAGGTGGACTCTGTCTCAGCTGACTTTCTTTGGGCCTACGGTTCACATCATGTTAAATGGGATATTGTTTGTCTACAGAAAAGGAGGGGGCTTGGGCATGCGATCTCTGTGCTCCATTCGAGACGCCATGATTGTTATGTGGTGTGGAAAAATCAGCAATGACGAAAACTCTATTTGGGCCTCCTATATGCGCGGTAGTTACCTAAAGGGTGGAACCCTCATGAACTCCAACAAGGCCTCCGAAGACTCGCTTGTTTGGAAACATATTTTGGATGCACGCCACAAGTTGACCCCCCTAGTGGTGGGAACATGAGTTCAATATGCATCTCCAGGCCAATAACCTTCAGAGACGCCTTCAACAAGATGAGGAATAGTGCGGAGATTGCCCCATGGGCAACCATTCTTTGGAACTCGAAGGCGGTACCTAGACACGCATGTTTGCTCTACAGGGCTATCCTTGACCGGCTACCAACAATGGAAAGGATCATTAGACGTAGCCTTGCTACAAGTGACACATGTTACCTATGTAAACTGACGGGGGAAACGACCTCCCACATGTTCTATTCATGTGTCTTCTCAGCAGAGGTCTGGGAGGGGATCACCTTTGCCCCTTGCATCCCAAATTTGGGAACACAATGCTTACATTTGATGCTGGATAATTGTGCAAGGATTAATTGCCACCAATTGAAAATGAAGATCATAGTTGCACTCGCAGCGATTACTTGGGCATTATGGGAGGAGCGCAACCACAGATGGACAGACAGCCGTACCTCCTCTCCACAGGAATTGATTGGGCACATCTCAAGAATGGTGTCAACCATTCTAAACTAGCTACCCATGGTTTTTTGCTCCATTGGGTTTTGTCACGGCCATGATGCCCACATAGAGGCTCTACGGCACTTTTTTTGTAACCAAATTTTTTTGTTTCTTACAAATCAATACAAATACTTGCTTAGCAAAAAAAAGGAAGATAGTTCTTATCATCAATGAAAGGAGTCTACTCTGTAGAACGGCAGGGAATGAAATTATTTATATCTAAAGCCGTTTTTAAAAAAGAAAAAGCTGACGGTGTAATAAATAATAGTTGACGTAGTTAAGCACCAATTACCGACTAGTATTTAACACACTACTGTTAATACATACAGTCAACTATTTTATGTTTTGTGATGATTGCATTTATGAAGAGTATTGCATTTACATAGACATTTTTTTCTTCCAAGATTGCAGTTGCAAAGAATAATTCTTACATTTCGTGTGATTACAATTAATTAATCCCAAAAGATACTTCCGCTACATGAAACCCATATATTATTAAAAGAGAACAGGGAAGCTGCTACATGTAGCACATGTGACAGTTTCCCAATTTTCTTATTTTTTCAAAATTAAATCATATATATTCATCTTTATATCTTTTCTATATATCACTCGAATTTCGTTAGAAACATAGACTTCTATACCCTTCATCCAGAACAAATCAATTACAACAAATCTGAGACCGTTAAAATTACATGTTCTGGATGGAGGGCATATAAATTTCCGTTTCTGACGAAATTCGAATGATATATAGAAGAGATATATAGATAAATATATATGATTTAATTTTGAAAAAAAAATAAAAAAGGAAAAACTGCCACATGTAGCAGTCACATTGGCTGCTACATGTAGCAACTTCCTTGTTCTCTTATTAAAAATATATAAATATATAACTTTTGATGAAATGATATCAACTTAAAAAACTTTCTCACCATAATTAAAGCTTTTTTTTCTCTCTGGTCTCAATGTTAATTTTTAGAAACCTCAATCACTCTAAAAAAACCTTACTAATCAGACGATAGAGAGATGCATGATTAAAATTGTATTCATCTTGTGGTTATTATATTACGTTTTTTTTAGTTTTATGTTTTTACTGTTCCATCAAATTGTATACATCTTGTGATTTTATTCAATGGCGGTTCAGTGCCATACTTGTTTTGTATTTGATTCTATCTGTTAGGTTTTTGCTTTGTTTTTTTCTAATTGTTTCAAATTCTTAATGTCTTAACCTATGATTCGACTCTTTGCATTTCGTGATCTGAATCGATGCTTTGCTTATTCTCTGTTAAGTCCGATATGGTAGATGCCCACTCGTTCTTTTTTGCTTTATGTATTGATGCGATTGCACACTTGTTGTCTTTGCTCCACATTGCATGCATGTATATGCTATTAGGTGTTCCCTCCAATTCAGTTGCCACATCCTACATTGCATACTTTTTATTTAAGGATTTTTATCGGGTAGATCCTATAAATTTTTATATTACCTCTATGACCTTTTTGCACAACACAATTACCTCATCGATTTTGTAAATTACCCCCAAGAACCTTCACGAGCTTCAAATAGATTAACCACAAGGTTCATGGGATAATAGTTGACAAGTTTATGAGGTCGAGGAAGGGAATTATATTGTTTCAATGGTCGTGGAAGTAATTGACAAAGTTTACATTATTTACCAGCTAAAAATCCCTTTTATTTATCCTTCGTTAAAAAATAATTGCATCAACTGCCAAATTCAAGAGATATAAAATAGGGATAATTACACCCATAACCCTGAGTAATTTCGCAATCTCAATCATAACCCTGTATAATCGCGAATTACATGAGAAACCTTGAGTAGTCACTCCGTCTTACACTCATGACCCTCCGTTAGTTTTCTCCTTAACCCAACCATACTATTGGGTTAATCTAACCCCTAACCTATCCAACGGCTGGTAAATTTAAAAATAAAAATAAAAACCTTCTTCCTCCTCCCTTCCCTTCTTCCTCCTCCATCCCTCCCCCACGTCAAACGAGCTTCCGCCCCTCCCCCGTCTCCCGCAAGCGACGTCCCTCCCCCGCCCCCACCGACCTGCCTTCCCCCGCGTCAACCGAGTTGCCGCCCTCCTCCCCCGTCGTCGTGGCAAACCAATATCCCTCCCCCGCGTCACCACGCTAAACGCAGCGGAATCAGATGCTGCCAACAGTGTCTGCCCGTTCACGGATATGGTGCTGATGCCATACCCGGGGAGCCTGCAAGGGGAGAGGCAACTATATTGCAACGTGTGGGAGCTGCCCGTGTCATTGGATCTCTTCACGAAGGTGAAGCCGTAACCGGGGAAGTCGGAAGGAGGCGAGCCCGACCCTCCCGTTGTTACGAAACCATTATCCGGACTAAGCCTCCAGTACGACGTCTCCACACAGTCGTCCACCTCCGAGAACTGTATGTGCACGGCCTCGAGCAACTCCAAGGACGTGGCGTCGCTCCTGTACACGGAGCTCAGTATCACCGGGACCACCCTGCGGAAGAATCTATCTGCCACCCCGACGAAGGAGGGGCTGGAGGATTATCCCAAGGATTGGGGAGGGTAGCACACCACCCGCATTCCGTGTCGAGGACACCATGTGATACTTCACGCCGGGCTGGACCGCGTTGCCGCTGGAATCCACAAGGAGCGCGGCATTCGAGCAGTGGGAGCTGGTGGTTGCGGCGAGGAGGAGGATGAGGGAGGAGCAGCACAATATGAGAGGAGGTCTTCATGGTTTGGTCTCCGTGGTTTACGTGATGGTTCAACCTCCGCCCATTCCACCCCTTCTTATAGCAATGGACGAGAGCAGGGGAAGGGAGATGGAGAAGATCCATGGTGATAAGATGCTCCTCGTAAGCTGGAATCCTAAGCCACACGTTGTTCGATCGAAGGTGGCGATAAATCTACTCTGCTGTGATATTTGTCACCACAATCCACGTTTATATCACAGCGGAATGTCACCTTTAGCAAAGCTTGCATGATTCACGAGCTCCAGCGAGGGAAGCATCCGAGGTGTTGTTTTTATAGAAAATATTATATTTATCCAGAATCCCCTCCCCTCCCCTCGCTCCCGTTCCCCCGCGCACAGGCCCCCATCGCCGCTGCTGTCGAAGGCACCCCCGACGAGCTGCTTCCCCCGTCCCCTGCTGCCAATTGAAAGCACCCCCGAAGTCCTTTCCCCCCGCCCCGTGCCGTTGACCACCTCCTCTTCCCCTTCCGCGAGTAGCGACCCGACCTCGCCGCCTCCAAACTGCCGACCTCCGTCAGCCCCTTCTCACCGCTCCACCGGGAAGTTCTGGTCGCTCTGATGTGATTGCCACGGGCAGGTTTGCAGCCGCCATGTTCGCAATGAAGCCGCAGTCCAGCAGTCCCATGATTTGCAAATAAGAAAGAGTATTAAGGGTAATTTTGTCTTTTTTAACAGAAACCGTCAAATACAACGGCCAACTCAAACGGAACATAACACAGGGTTATGTCATGTAAGAGTTAAGCATTACTCAAGGTTTCTCATGTAATTCGCGATTATGCAGGGTTATGATTGAGATTGCGAAATTACTCAGGGTTATGGGTGTAATTATCCCTATAAAATATGTCTACATTTTACCAAATGCAAGAGAAATATTTCTATATACGATTCCTTGTTAGATGCATGACAACTTTTCTTTATCTCGAGATAGTTGTATTTTAATTCAAGATAAATCATTTCAAGATAACTGGTCACGCCATGGTTAATGTATCCATTATGTTTTTGTTTATAATTTTAATATATAACCGTTCCGTATTTATCAATCACTTAAAAATGAATATAGCTGGAATCCAGTTTTTCTCTCCTACAAAAATATAAGTTGTGCCCTCTAAGATATTGTAATATCAATTATGCCTCTCTGTATTTTGCCAAATCAATTATGCTTCTACTTCCTTGCAAAATTCATAGTTTTACCTTTCGTAATATTAATTATACCCTTACTTTATCTTAACAAAAAGACGGAACAATCAATTTTTCAAGAAGGTAGGGACATCACTGATAATTCAAACAAAAGAAGAGCGTAACTGATATTATAATATCTCAGAGGGCACAACTGATAAAAACCTAAATCTAAAAGATACGATACCGTCGACGGTATTCCCTGGAACCTTCAGCCACCCCATCACGTGACACCCTTAAAACCCAGAACCGCCCAACTCTTTTGTCCCCTCGCAATCGCTTCTCCTCCCTCGCAAGCAATCCCTCCCTTCTCGATTCTCCCCGTAGATCTTCGCGCCGAGCTTCTCCGCCCGATCTCCGCTTCTCCTGTGCTCCGCGATGGGCGGCGGGGACTGCGATGAACAGAGCTGCCTGGAGGAGGACGCCACGGGCGGCGTAACGCTCAACGTCAGGTGCACGGACGGGACAAGTTTCTCGGTGGATGCGTCGGGGGACTCCACTGTTGGGTCACTGAAGGAGGCGATCGCGGGGAGGTGCGGCATACCGGCAGGACAGCAGAGGCTCATCTACAAAGGGAGGATCCTCAGGGACCATCAAACCCTAGAGAGCTATGGTATGGTAGCGACAATTTTCGATTTTTGATCGTCTCTCTGTTACCTTCCGTGCGCGATTTGCTCTTTGGATTTCATTTGCATGAAAAATCCGACTTCGTTTGAAATTTGGCTTTCAGCTTGCCAGTTCTGGCAACAGCCAATTAATTTCGCCGAGTTTTTCAAATGAACTGGATATGAACTTCAAATTGCAACTCGATGATTTAACGATCCCGGACATGAACGAAACACATGTTTGTTCGATAAATGTTCAAGTTCGACACTACATATTTATATACATACATAGATATACAATTATATATTTGTACATATATAAAAAGCTTTGTGATTAATGTTAGAATCAAATTTGCATATCTATAAAGTTAAATAAATTATGGATCAGAGTTTATTTTCAATTTGGACGTAGCCATTGGTACTGAGGGCAATTTTTTCCAATTTGAATCATTTTTTAGATGTAGCTCCAATCGAGGATAAGATGCGAGAAAATCTCTTAAGTTTGTTTGGTCATTTGCAAAGAAGGTTAGCTGATGCACCAGTTAGGAGATGCGAGTGTTGGGATGTTGAACCGGCTAAGAGAGGGTGAAGATGGTCCAAAAAGTGTTAGAAAGATACTATACAAAGGTATCTTAGTTTTTTGGATATAAGCTCGAGATTGACCCAAGATAGATATTAATGGAAGCAAAGAATCCATGTAGCCGACCCTACTTAATTGTGGGAAAAGGCTTTGTTGTTGCTGTTATTGTTGTGTCTTTTCCACATTGTATCGGAGTAGCGGTCCTAAACTGGTGTTTAGACTTAAATTCCTCCGTCACCATCTGCCCCAAGTCCTCCCCAACTAGCCGCCGCCTGACTTATGCCGACCAAGCGCCTGAGACGTCGCCGCTCAGCGTTCCAGGTGCCCCTTTGCCAATTGCCCCCCCCCCACGTCGCACCAAGCGCTTTCCGTGCCTCCATCTAGCGCCCAGTGCCCCCTCCGTGTCACCACCTGGCGCTCCATCCATGGCCTCAAATTTCAACGAAATTTCATCGATGTTCTCTGAAATTTCCATTTATTTAGGTCGCCGAAATCGAAATGCTCCCATATTTCTTTTTCCAGAATTTTAATGAAATATCTGTGAAATGTCAACGAAATTTCATCGAAATTACATGTCGTTTCGGTGAAACAACAAAAATAAGGATATCTACCACTCTCTTTCATCGAGATTTGCATATATTAATGAAGTTTCACTTATTTATTCGCTAATGTGTTGAGATGTTAGAGTGTTTTATATTGTTTAAAGAAGTTTCTTTAATTATTTTCTATATTTTATGTCTAAATCCAAACCAAATCAGTTAGACATAAGATTTAATAGTTAAGTAAAAGTTTTAACGGAAGATCTTTATTTTTTGTTTTTCTTTATTTTGATATATATGTTTCACTTAGTAGTTATCATATATGTCACCTCATTCTTATTGAAGATGTGATTACGTATCACCATTCTCTTCATGTTCAAGAGGAGAAAACAATGGCTTCTAGTTACGGTTCCAAATCTGGTTCTGAGAAGCATACTAGTTTTCGACTGTTAGGACGATTGGGTGGAAATTTAATTTAACATATCATATTAATACCTTACTGTTAGCAAAAAACTATCTTTCTATCTCATTTATTGAGTTAAAGAATATTAGAGATCTTTATTTTTTAAAAAATGAGTTTTCAAGTAATTTCTCCAATCTCCGACCTTTTCTTCAAAATTCCATCAAAATTCCACCGAATTTCTATTTCCGGGCTTACCTAAACGAAACCGAAATCCAACATTTAAGGCCTTGGTTCCAGCGTGCCCCTCGCGTCGCTTCCATACCTCCAGTGGAGCCCTAGTGTCGTCTCTCTCCCCTTTACCAACCTCGTAGGACATCATCACTGGTTGCTGACTCCTCATCGATGTATTGCTTGATCTCCATGATGCTTGAATAAGCATGTAAGAACTATCTAGGTCACTTTTTTCTTAACCTATACGACCATCATGGCATCTGCAGAGCCCAAGCTCCTTTATTAGACTTCTTATGTGATGATACATGGCAATTATATCAAGTTAAAGGGCTCCGAGAATTATGTACTATGGTCTAGATCATTCAAGGTGTTTATTGGTGGTCAGCGAAAGAACTATGTTCTTATAAAGAATCCGCCCAAAGAGATGGACAAAGACTACGATACTTGGTATATGGACAACTGCCACGCGATTAATTGGATGACCAATAACATCCTCCGAATATAACATCAAATATTCTCTACAAGGAGACTGCAAAGGTAATGTGGGAGAGTCTTGAGAATACCTACTTCTAAAAGACAACTAGGTCCAGACTCTCGGATATCTACACATGGATTTCGTTTGCTAATCAGGGAGATACATCATTGGTCGAGTACTACATACTCTTCACATGTCTGTTTGAGGAGTTTCTTATCTTTCAACATGTTGTTGTGACAAACAGATAGGACAACGTGCAGAATGGCAAGTGCATCGCTTCTTGTCAGGATTACATCTGTGATACAAGCCGGTGAAGGTTCAATTTCTGACTGCTATTGCATTGCCCACACTTGAGACCATCTAATGTCAGCAACAGGAACTTGAATCTCCTTCACTTCCTCTATCTATAGAGGCTATAACACATTTTGCTAGAGGACGACCCCAACTATCAGGGAGGATGTGATCGTGACTGTGGTCGTGGTCGTGAGACTGGACGTGGATGCGACTTAGGACGCGGCGTGGACATGATCCCACTACTGCCCGCTATCCAGCATGCACTTACTATGGACGCTGGAATCATCCGTCAGAACATTGCTGGGCAAAGTTCGGCATGCCTCATAATGCCAATAGTGCCTATGAGACAACCTCGTACGAAGGCTCATATGATACTGCAGACACCTCACACGATCTGCCTTCTAGTGATAGTCATACATCTTTCACTGCCTTTAAGTATGCTCGTCTTCGTCAGCTACTGCAGAACTCTGCTAGTAATACTAATGATTCTGCTCCTACTGCTAGTCTGGCCACAACTTCAAGTAATATGCCAACTGTGTCCCATGCATCCAACTCATCTTACGGGAGAAGGTAATCTTCTCACCTCTTCACAGCCGTCTTCCTTTGTGAAGTTTGTTCATGTTGCCAATGGATCACATTCACCTATTATTAATGTGGGCACTATGGAGTTTTCCTCCAAGTTCCGGCTTACTGTAGTTCAATGTGCTCTTGACTTTTCCCTTTGTCTCTTATCTGTTCAAAAGTTGTGCATGGAGCTTAACTGTCGAGTTATTTTTTATGGGTTCTGTTGTTATTTTCAAGACATCCGGACGAGACAGATTTTTAGCGGGGGATATGAGAACAACGAGCTTTATTATCTTGATGTGCCCTCTAACTCTGGATTTGCTGGCGCTACGTCTATCTCCAATGATCCTCTTTTTTGGCACCTTCACCTCGATCATCCATCTGTCAAAGCTCTCTCTTTAATTTTGCTCGAACTTTCTATGCTCAAGCCGTTTGAGTATGAAGTATATCAGTTCGGGAAACGTCATCGAGCATCTTTCCATGTACGTACTGAGCCACGTCGTTAAGTTCCTTTCTCTTTAGTCCATTGTGATATTTGGGAACCTTGTCTGGTCCGTACCCTGAGTGGACACATATTTTATCGTTTTTGTTGATGATTACAGTAGGTCGTCCCGGTTCTATCTGATGCAATCTAAGGATGGAATAACCTAAATGACAATTCAAGCAATGGAACGAATGAAAAATAACACGACGAACGAGGTTTATGATGCACAACAGACCAAAATCAGCAACAAAACAACCAAGTTATTTGCGCTTTAGCACCGTTTTCGATCCACAAATGTTAGGCAAATAAACTAGTTCAGAATATTAGGAAAGTTATCACGATGTTGCAATTACTAGGGTCTCAACGATTCACCAAACCAAGTCAACAATAAAACAGTCCACAAACTATATTATGCGGTGGAATAAAATGGGAGAAAGTATCGCTCATACCACAACCGGCACGGAGAAATAGGACGCGCTTCAGATCTGGACGAAGAGGCGGACAAGGGCTGTTCACAGCGGCTTCTCGTGCAGTTCTCGGGCACGGTAGGTCTGGACCAAGGCAACCGGGAGTCACGGCAGTGGCGGCTGGCCGAGTTTGGTTGGCCGCTGGGTCAGGGTGATGAAGCCGAGCGGGTTGGCGGCGCTGGGCGAGGCGGTGTGGTGGGAGAGATGAGGCGGCGTGGTAGGGGAGGTGAGGCGGCTCGGAGGAGGCGGGTGGGGCGAGGCGCGCGGGGCGATGAGGCTGGCGAGTTGATGAGGCAGCAGCGGGCGGCGGTGGGAGAGGGCAGGGAAGAGAGGGGGGGGGCGAGAGAGGTATCGGTGGGTGCGGCGGCGCGCAGGGTGGGAGAGGGCTGTGGAGAAGGCGGTGCGGGAGAGAAGGGGAAGAGGAGAGGGGAGAAACCGGGAGGGAGGAGAGGAGAAGAGAGGGAGGGCGGCGCTCGAGAGGATAGAGGGAGGGAGAGAGCGGCGGCGTGAAGGGCGTTAGGGTTGGCAGGAGGAACGAAGTCGGGGAGAGGGGAGGCGCGGGTTTGGAGAGAGAGAGAGGGAGAGAGAGAGAGAGATTAGGGATGGGAAAATTGTAATCTCAAATCAACTTAATTAAAACTAATACAAAGGGAGCCCTTTTATAGAGGCTACTCCCCCACAAAAGGAGCAACAAATCCCTACAATTAGGGAAGAAGAAATCAAAGGAAAATTATAAAAGAGGCCTTTTATAATGAGCCTTTTACATGGGAATGCAATAAAACCAAATAAATAAATACTAACTAGAATAAATAACACAAATGTTCATGAGAACGGCTATCATGCTGCATCAACTCCCCCCTGCTGAAAAGAATCTCGCTCCGTCGAGATGGCATCGTGAAAATTCTGAAGTATATCGGGGCGGAGTTGTCGGAGTTCATCTTCGTCGATCCAGGTGCAATCGGTGAGAGGTCGTCCCTTCCATTTGACGAGATATCGTCGGAAGAGACCACGTCTAGTCGTCATGTCTCGGATATCTGCAATATCTTCAATCTGATCGGCATCGGTGGCGGCTGGCGGGTGGCGCATATCGTCATCAGGAATTGTTGGAGTAGTGGCACCCGTCTGTTCATCTCCATGATACAAGAATAGATCTGATACGTTGAATACTGGTGATGTCTGGACGTCTGGCGGCAGGTCGAGTAAATAAGCATTGGTCCCAATCCTCTTGAGGACTCGGAATGGACCAATCTTTCGTTCGCTCAATTTTTGGTGGACTCTCGAAGGAAATCTCTCTTTTTTCAGGTGGACCATCACTAACTCTCCAACTCTGAACTCGCTCTCTCTTCGGTGTAGGTTGGCTTGGGTCTGGTATTTTTGGGTCATTGATTGGAGTTTGGCTCGGATTTCAGTATGGATGTGGGTGAGATGTTCGACCAGATCCTCAGCAGCTGCACTACTTCTCCCTTGCGCGGTTGTGGGTTTTAGGTCAAGGAATTGAGTAAGTGGAAAGCCGTACACACTCTCAAAAGGGGATTTTCCGGTGGACCTATTGGTGGAACTGTTATATGCGAATTCAGCTTGGGGAAGAATTAGATCCCACTTGGACGGAGAGTCCCCTGCAAGACATCGCAACAAATTTCCTAATGACCTGTTAACTACTTCAGTTTGTCCATCTGTTTGTGGATGATAAGCGGTGCTATACTGCAAACGAGTACCAAGACGGGACCAAAGAGTGCGCCAAAAATGACTCAAAAACCGAGTATCGCGATCGGAGGTAAAAGAACGAGGGACACCATGCAAACGGACGACATCACGAAAAAACAAATCGGCGACATGAGATGCATCTGAAGTTTTCCTACATGCAATGAAATGCGCCATTTTAGAGAATCGATCCACAACCACAAAAATGGAGTCAACTTTTCGCACAGTAAGGGGTAACCCTAGCACAAAATCCATGGTGATGTCTTCCCAAGGTCGCAGAGGAATGGGTAGGGGTGTGTATAGTCCAGTGTTCTGCCGGTGGCCTTTGAATCTTTGACATGTTTGGCATCTTTGTACGAATTTTGTCACATCTCTCCGTAACTGCGGCCAATAAAAGCGTTCTTGGAGAAGAGTCAAAGTTTTGTCCCGTCCAAAATGTCCAGCTAAACCTCCGTTGTGTAGTTCTGAAACTAAGCTCTCACGAAGGGACGTGGCAGGAACGCACAGTTGGTGACCTTTGAATAGGAAACCCTCATGAAGAACAAAAGTGGATGTTGGGTCTTGTCCGGTACCAACACAGTTGGCATGAATTTGACCGAAGTCAGGGTCAGTAGGATAGAGGTCTTTGAGAGTTTCAAATCCGGTCGTGCTGACGGTCATTGTGGTCAGGGCATGTGCTCGCCGGCTCAACGCGTCGGCCACACGGTTCAGGGTTCCAGCTTTGTGTTTGAGGTGGAAGGTGTATTCTTGGAGGAAGTTAACCCACTTGGCATGACGCTTATTGAGAGTTTTCTGGGAGTTCAAATATCTCAGGGCTTCATGATCAGAGTTAAGGATGAATTCCCGCTGGATCAAGTAATGTCTCCAATGCTTGAGGGCTTGGACCACAACATAAAATTCAACGTCATAAGTGGAATACCGTGATCTGGCATCGTTCAGTTTCTCGCTGTAGAAGGCGACAGGTCGCCCTTCTTGACTGAGGACAGTGCCAATTCCGACATGTGAGGCGTCACAATCGACCACGAAAATCTTGGTGAAGTCGGGGAGTGCCAAAACAGGAGCATGCGTCAATTGATGTTTTAGGTTTTGAAAGCTCGCTTCTGCTTCGAGCGTCCAGGCGGGTGCGCCTTTCCGCGTACAATCTACCAACGGTGCTGCACAAGTGCTGAAGTTCCGAATGAAACGTCGGTAGAAGGAAGCTAACCCTAGAAAGCTGCGAATTTCGGTGAGGGTCTTGGGTACGGGCCAGCTCTGAATGGCCTGGATTTTGGAGGGGTCGACCTTGAGGCCATCAGCGGTGACAATGTATCCTAGAAAGAGGACCGTGTCACTCATGAAGGAGCATTTCTTGAGATGGACGTACAGTTTTTGGTCTCTCAGGGTTTCCAGGACTTGTCTTAAGTGAGACAGATGGTCTTCTTTGGTCAAACTGTAGATCAGGATATCATCGAAGTACACGACCACAAACTTGCCAATAAAGGGTCGCAAGACATGATTCATTGTCCGCATGAAGGTGCTTGGGGCATTGGACAAGCCGAAGGGCATGACCGTCCATTCATACAGACCCTCTTTGGTTTTAAAAGCTGTCTTCCATTCGTCTCCAGGTCGGAGGCGGATCTGATGGTAACCGCTGCGGAGATCCATTTTGGAGAACAGTTTGGCACCTGATAACATATCAAGCATGTCATCAAGGCGTGGAATGGGAAAACGATATTTAATCGTTATTTTGTTGATAGCTCGACTGTCCACGCACATTCTCCAGGTGCCGTCTTTCTTTGGGGTGAGCAGAGCAGGAACCGCCACGGGGCTCATACTCTCTCGAACATACCCACGTCGCAGCAGATCAGTAACCTGCCGGTTCATCTCTTCATGCTCGCTTGGGCTCATTCGGTAGTGGGGTAAGTGAGGAAGGCTGGCTCCAGGGACTAGGTCAATGTGATGTTGAATGTCTCGCAACGGGGGTAGTCCTTCAGGCAATTCTTCAGGCATGATGTCCGCGAACTCTTGAATGATGGGCTTTATCTCAGGTGGGACTTCAGGTGGAGTTGACTCTGGGTTGTCCACTTCACGTCCCATCAGGGCATAGATGGTGGAGTCTCCCTGAATTTCACGTTGAAATGTTTGGGCTTCCATCAACAACACGGAGCCCGCGGTCGCAGTCTTTGCCGGTGGGGTCTTGTTACTGGTTTGGTTGGTCGCAGCTCGAAGTGTGGCCACTTGGCGTGGGCTAAGGGCTTCACGCTGCGGTCTGAGGGTTACACGAACCTTGTCGATGAGAAAGGTGTACGTGTTCGGTTTCCCTCGGTGTTCGGTGTCTCGATCGAATTGCCATGGTCTCCCTAGAAGTATGTGACAGACATCCATAGGGGCCACATGACACCACACCTCGTCCTTATATGTGGGACCAATGGAGAAGCTAACGAGGCTTTGGCGGTGGATCGGAATTTGGGTACCACCTCGAAACCATGCCACACTGTACGGTTTTTCGAGAGGTTGCGTTGGCAGACCCAACTTATCCACCATTTCTTGGGAGACGAAGTTCTCAACGCTTCCTCCGTCAATGATTAGAGAACAGCGTCGTCCTCCTGAGGTGCAGGTGGTTCGGAAGATGCTGCGTCGCAGCCAACTATCAGCATCGTGGACAGCGGGAGTGAGCAGAATGTTTGTGGGTGCGCTGTCGGGAACGAGAAAGTCTTCGTGTTCAATTACCAGGAACGGACCGGAGTCGTCTCCATCCACTCCTAGAGGTTCATAGTCATCGGCTCCCATGGCGTCGGCGGTCAACGCAGGCGGATCCTCTTCAGGGCCTTCTTGTTGGTCAGGGTCAGGGTATTCAGGGTCGTCGGTGGTGCATAGATGGACAGGTCTGGCCTTAGGGTTTGGGCATTCGGCGGCACGATGGCCCTTTTGATAGCATCGGAAGCAAGTATCAGGCCCAACAGTAGGTCGGCTTCCCAAGATGCCTTGGCCGGGGTTTCCAGTAGGAGGTCGGGCGACGGCAGGAGTAGTTGGTTTGGCTTGGGTTTTACCCGTCATGACAGCTGAGGAACCCAGGGGTTTGGAGTAGGACGTCGTGGTACTGGTACGAGGAGCAGAGTTCACAGAAAAAGGCATCTTCCTCGTCTGGGCTTTAGCAAGTTTGATTTCAGCTCGTTCAGCCTGCTTGTAGGCTTCATCAACATCGCGGCAGTTGTGGAGGTAGAGTTCCTCCTGGATGGCTTGGCGGAGGCCTTGCATGTAGCGGGTGACTTCCTGAATAGGAGTCTCCTGCAAGCGGTTGCGATGGACTAGGGATTGGAACCCTTCGGTGTATTCTCTCACACTCATGGTTCCTTGCCTCCATGATTGCAGTCGCGCGTACAGGTCGCGTCTGTAATCTTCCGGCACGAATTTTGTCTTCAATTTAGCTTTCATTTTGCTCCAGCTGCGGATTTTACTTTTTCCTTTTCGTTTGCGTTCAGACTGCAAACGGTCCCACCATAATAGCGCATGTCCCTTTAATTTTATCGTGACGAATTGGACTTTACGTTCGCTAGGCATGGACTTCCACACAAAGAAGTGTTCGACGGTTTGGAGCCAGTCTAAAAAGACGTCGGGATCTCGTCCTCCGTCAAATTCTGGGACATCAAGACGGATACCTCGATCCCATCCATCGTCGGCCTTGGGTCCATTTCGTGGAGGAAATTGACGTTCATCATTAGTTTGCGGAGTATAGCCAAAGATGTACGGATCTGGAGTCTTGGGGAGGAAAGGAGTGTATTCTTTGGGTTCTTCTTGTTCACTCTCCTGAGAATGATACTCGCTGACTCGTTCGTCAGAAGTAGAAGAGCTATAGTCTCGGGAAGTGCTATTCCGGGAGTGTGATTTCCGGTAAGTGCGTCGACTTTTGTTGGGAGTTTCATCAGCAACATTGTTGCCTATCATATGACTATTCAAGGTAGCAATTTGTCCACACATCTGGTCAATCATTTTCTGCATGTGTTGCATGTGAGCGGCTAAGGATTCCAGTGATAGTTCAGGAGGTGGGGTGTGGGGGTTTTTTGAGCCACTAGGTTTGTCGGCCATGGATATCCTAGGGTTTTGTCTGTGGTCTCTTTTTCTATATTGTTTGTTTTTTTTTTGTGGTTTTGTGTTGTGGATTTTTTTTTCCTCTCTCTTTTTTTTGTGTTGTTTTTTTTTCTTTTATGCAACAAATAAATGCGATGAAAACAAGGTGCAAGATCGTGATGCTCTGATACCAAATTGATGCAATCTAAGGATGGAATAACCTAAATGACAATTCAAGCAATGGAACGAATGAAAAATAACACGACGAACGAGGTTTATGATGCACAACAGACCAAAATCAGCAACAAAACAGCCAAGTTATTTGCGCTTTAGCACCGTTTTCGATCAACAAATGTTAGGCAAATAAACTAGTTCAGAATATTAGGAAAGTTATCACGATGTTGCAATTACTAGGGTCTCAACGATTCACCAAACCAAGTCAACAATAAAACAGTCCACAAACTATATTATGCGGTGGAATAAAATGGGAGAAAGTATCGCTCATACCACAACCGGCACGGAGAAATAGGACGCGCTTCAGATCTGGACGAAGAGGCGGACAAGGGCTGTTCACAGCGGCTTCTCGTGCAGTTCTCGGGCACGGTAGGTCTGGACCAAGGCAACCGGGAGTCACGGCAGTGGCGGCTGGCCGAGTTTGGTTGGCCGCTGGGTCAGGGTGATGAAGCCGAGCGGGTTGGCGGCGCTGGGCGAGGCGGTGTGGTGGGAGAGATGAGGCGGCGTGGTAGGGGAGGTGAGGCGGCTCGGAGGAGGCGGGTGGGGCGAGGCGCGCGGGGCGATGAGGCTGGCGAGTTGATGAGGCAGCAGCGGGCAGCGGTGGGAGAGGGCAGGGAAGAGAGGGGGGGGCGAGAGAGGTATCGGTGGGTGCGGCGGCGCGCAGGGTGGGAGAGGGCTGTGGAGAAGGCGGTGCGGGAGAGAAGGGGAAGAGGAGAGGGGAGAAACCGGGAGGGAGGAGAGGAGAAGAGAGGGAGGGCGGCGCTCGAGAGGATAGAGGGAGGGAGAGAGCGGCGGCGTGAAGGGCGTTAGGGTTGGCAGGAGGAACGAAGTCGGGGAGAGGGGAGGCGCGGGTTTGGAGAGAGAGAGAGGGAGAGAGAGAGAGAGATTAGGGATGGGAAAATTGTAATCTCAAATCAACTTAATTAAAACTAATACAAAGGGAGCCCTTTTATAGAGGCTACTCCCCCACAAAAGGAGCAACAAATCCCTACAATTAGGGAAGAAGAAATCAAAGGAAAATTATAAAAGAGGCCTTTTATAATGAGCCTTTTACATGGGAATGCAATAAAACCAAATAAATAAATACTAACTAGAATAAATAACACAAATGTTCATGAGAACGGCTATCATGCTGCATCACTATCTGTTAAAAGAATGTTCAGAGATTAATAATATTGTCAAAATTTTCTTTCATTATGTCAAGAATATGTTCTCCTCTGGTATTCGAATTTTTCGTTCTAATAATGCTTTGGAATATACCCAGCATGACCTAACAAACTTCTTTGCTTCCCAGGATATCATTCATCAAACCTCATATCCATATACTTTCCAATAAAGCAGGGTAGCAAAGAGAAAACTAAGATATTTACTCAATATTGCACGTTCCCTCCTTATTTACTAAACATGGATTTAAGCAAGCATCTAGATTTTGTTGGGGGCATTCCCTACTTGCGACGTGAGTATCACCCGAATGCAATGAGGAGTTGGCAAGGGCAGCTACATTGTTGCCCTGGTGTAGTTCAAAATTTGCAAGGGTCGTTGCATGAGCAACGCATACGAGTAAATAAGCTAGTTCCGCTGCATCGTCACCCGGATGCAGTTCAAAATTTGCAAGGGTTCTCGCATGATGGACGCATGCGAGTAAAGAAGTTAGTCCAAAAGAGGTTGCAAAGAAAGTTACAAATAGGTAGTTGGAATATTGGCACTTTGATTGGAAAATCGATGGAGATAGTTGATGCGATGGAAAGAAGGAAGATCCAGATATTATGTCTACAAGAGACAAAATGGGTTGGTGAGAAAGTAAGGAAGATCGAGAAAACATATTTAAACTTTGGTATCGAAGGAAAGATAAGGGTGGAAATGGTGTTGGAGTAGTTCATAAGGACTTTAAGGATTGTGTGGTTGAGGTACAAAGGTTTGGGGATCGCTTTATATTGCTAAAAGTGATTCTCAAAGAAGAAATTACGAATATCATCTTAGTTTATGCAACACAAATTAATTTTAGATGATATGATTAAACAAGTTTTTTGAGAGGATTTGGAGATTATGCAAGAAATCCCACAAGGAGAGATGATTTGCCTAGGTGGAGATCTTAATGGACATGTGGGAAAGGATGCTTCATGGTATGCTAGTGTTCATGGAGGACATGACTTCAGAGACATAAATGAAGAGGGAAAAATCTTTATGGATTTTGTAACAGCTTATGATCTTTTCATTGCAAATACTCTTTTCAAGAAGAGGGAGGAGCATTTAATTACTTATAAGAATGGCTCGACTAGAACAACAGATAGACTATTTGCGACAACAAATATGCCACCCCTATACTGTTATATTGCGATAACAAATCTGCCACTCATATACCGTTGTATTGCGACAACAAATCTGCCACCTACATTGCCACAAATCCCGTGTTTCATGAACAAACCAAACATATAGAAATTGACTGTCATTTTGTTCGGGACGTCATTCGGATTGGGAAGATTACTACTCATATCATCACAGATCTTCAGCTTGCAGATGTATTCACAAAAGCCTTACCCAAGAAGCGCCTCTCGTGGATTGTTTTCCAAGTTGGGCATGATTGATAGATATGTTCCAACTTGAGGGGGAGTGTTATATATATATATATATATATATATAGGGTTAAATGGGGTTGCCCCTTGGGGGGAGCTAACTTGGCTTCCCCCACCCCCCCCCCCCCATTTCGCCCGATTTTTTTATTTAAATTTTTTTAAAAATTTCTTCCGTGGAGTTTCATCATTATATCCCTATATTATGTCATTAAAATTTTATGCGAAACAGAGACCCCTACGACCTTCATCCAGACAGTCATTTTTTAACGGTAACAGAATTACTAAAAACAACCTCGTTGGGTGGAGGTCGTAGGAGTCTCTATTTCTATCGAAATTTTAATGACCTTATATAGGGATATATTGATGAAAATCCACGAAGAAAATTTCAAAAAAAAATAAAAAACCCAGGCGAAATGGGGCGGGGGGAGCCAAGTTAGCTCCCCCATGGGGGCAGCCCCATTTTACCCATATATATATTCTTACTGCGTGTATTTTTTATTGTAAATCCCTTCAAGGATAGTTTTGTATTTTCTCCATATTGAGATCTCTAGGGTTTCCTCCTATATAAGGACCCCTAGACCTCCATAATAAGACACAATTTTATTCTTTCATTCTTTTCCACAAGCCCTATTCGCATTTAATGGTGCTTGTGCAATAGGTATAGAATTTTTGATGGTTTAGTCATTTTGTTCAGCTTTATTCCTAGTTTTTCACTTGAAAATATCTATTAGAACAAAGCCTTTCTGAATGGAGCGAGCCTCCAACTAGATACACTATATGTTGTTTTTTTGAGGCCAAAAAGCAGGGGGATACACTTAATGGTATTCGCCCCAAAATTTATATATAAGTAAGAAAACGGAGGACAAAGAGAAAACAGTAGCTACAACCAACAATTAATGATCTCAAACATCCACCAATCTCGCGGAATGTACCCCAACATTTTCCTTATGGAACCTTTGCCTTGAAAAAAGAAACGCATTTCTGCCCAACCATAGGGCCCATATAATAGCAATAGGTCTAAATAGCTCCCGCCGTGGTCTGTTCCTGTTTCCCACCAATGAGCCGTAAAAGGATGCCAAGTCCGTCGTGCACTCCAAACCAGATCCGCCTCGACCCAAATCGGATACGTTTTCGGATATTTGAAGAATAGGTGTTCAAGGGACTCAATCGCCTCATCATACAAGTGGCATCTATCGGAGATGGAGCCCAGAAAGCCTAGCACAGCGGTCCCTCATCATCAGCCTTTGCCTTCTGAACAACCAAAAAAACCAACACGCTTAGGGAGGCCCAGACTCCAAAAGAAAGTGCAATCCCGAAGCAACTCATCCGACCGCGAAGGGAGCAGTCTGCAAATCGCCTCAAAAGCCAACTTGACCGAAAAGGTGCCCTTACGCCACACCCAATGGTCCCTTCTTGTAGACGGTCTACCCACCTCTTTCAAAGCATCCAGTAACATAAGAAATTCCTCGAGGCGTTGGTCCGAAAAGTTTGTGGAGAAAGTGGGGAACCAATTACCATCCGACCAGCAGGACGCAACAAACGCATTCTTATCAGCAGCAAACGCGTAAAGGCGAGGGGAACACGTGCTCAAACCCCCTCCCCCTCCCCCCCCAATCATCAGTCCAGAAGGCGAAGGATTCCTCGTTGCTGAGCACCGGCCTGAACAACGAGAGATGATGGATAAAGACCTCCATCATCCCCCTCCAGAACGGCGTGAGAGACCCCATACGAGACTCAGGTAGCAGCGGCGCGCACCACGCACATCATAAATTTTTCGCATAAGGCTGCAGCAAAGATCCTCCCCGACGCCTCCACCAAATAAAGCAAATACAACAAAAGTATTGAACCCTTTAGTTTTTTAGAGTGCTCTTGTAGGAGTTCGAAAGAAGCTCGAGGCAGTGAGGCATTTTTTCTGATCTTTATCTGTTGATCGAAAAGATATTGCTCTTGTGGAGTGGGATGTGGTAATGAGGACTAGTAAGGAGGGGAGCTAGGGATTCTGCGGGTAGGAGATATGAATAAGGCGCTGCTCTCAAAGTGGGTTGTCAGATTTTGGGAGATGGGCCGGATCTGCTCTCTCGTCTGATACGATCTATTTATTCCATATCAGCCATCATGGGCAAGTGTTGACGTTGTGGCATCGCCTTTCAGGTTTTGGTGAGGAATCTGTTATGTTTGTCGGATGGGGCCTCTTCTTTTAGGCCAGTTTTGAGGAGCTGAGATGGCTTCTCTTTTGGAGATATGATTGGACGGAGGAAGGGGATCTCTGTGATAAGTTTCATAAACTCTTTGACATGGCTTCAAACAAGGAGGCTAGTATTGCAAAAGTGTGGTCAGATGAGTCACGGTCACCAAATTTTGTGACAGAGCTGTCGGATCAGAGATTTGAAGAGTTCATGAGTCTGTCAAGCAGTGATAGACTGGATGGAGGAACTGTCAAATGGTCGAGATTCTTGGTGCTGGAGAGATGAGCCTTTCACTGCTAAGAAAACTTATAAGGTCCTAGCCGCCATCCCAACAACAATTAATGATGAGGTCTCTCTTGATTGTTGTGGATTCTGTGAGTGGAAGATTCTGACGAGGGTTAAGGTTTTCCTTTGGACTTTGAGGCGAGGTCATATTACGACGGGAGATCGGAGAGCCAGGATTTTCCGGGAAGTGATGGGACCTGGAAGCACTGTGGTGAAGCTGTTGAAAACATAAATCACATATTCTTCTGTTGTCAGGGATCGAGGGGGGTTTGGGTGGCCGCAGCCCTGTCCGGTGTTCGGTGGGATGGTTTGGATTCATTTTGGAGCTCGGTGGGAAGTGGGTAGGTGGGTGGGTTCTTTGGAAGGAAGAATGAAGGCGGTTGCATGTGTGTGGGCCCTGAGAACATTAGGTCATAAAAGAATTTACAAATGGATCACTCCGGGATGAAAAAATGACTGTATCACGGTAATAGAGAGGATTCAAACTAGAACCACTTTAATCACAGGAACAGCAGGGGTTGCATGGACAGCAGCAGGATGTAGCACATCTAGGGAAAGTGGGCACATCACAACCTTGGAAGCGGGATGCTACTGCACCTCCTGGGGGGCGGGGGGCGGCGAGGAGATGGCAGTGCTTTTCCCATCCTAGGTTGGGTGGTATTGCTACACCTCCTGGAGGGAGCGACAACGGCTACTGCCGTCTGTTGGGCGACGGTAGTCACCTTGGCTTCTCAGGTTGCTTGCCCTGGAACATGTTGGGAGGGAAAATTTGGTGAAGCATGGGAAATGTACAGAAATTGAGGTATGAATCCCGACTTTGGGTTGTTGCTCTGACAACATCATGATAAAAGAATTGAATTTGTTTTCATTTATGGGGCACCCCTTCCTTTTGTAAGGAAAGAGGTATGCCAAAAGTACAAAAAAATGCCCATGAGGGGATATGCAAGTGGTAGAAAGCATAACTGGTCTGGTCCCATATATCTGTTCTACAGTGAGAAACCCAAATCATAACTCACAATATGATTGCAATACAGTGTGAGCAATGAGAGTTCTCTTTGACAATTTCTTTGGTTGGATGGTTGATGGGAATTTGGCTGGATTAGGCAGATGAATCATGGACTGATGGATGTCAGGGCATCATGGTGTCTGCTTAGAAGATTTTCATGATTAATCAAGATCAAAAGATTGTTCTGTAAATTCTATTTTCCCAAAAAAAAGTTCAAAATTAAAATGCTCTTCCACTGTTATATTTGTAATAGAACATAAATGCTAAATGTTGCTCTAGGACACGCTTTGTAAATTATAGGGTGATGCCTCTAAATGACCTTTGGATTTCCTATAAAGTTTTCTTGACTTTCGGTTCAGTTGTAGATTTTTCTAGACTTTTGCTGCTGAGATCTGCATGTTAATACGAAGTTTGAGATTTCACAGAGCAATGTATGATAAAACATTGGAATGGACTTGTTTTAATGTACCACCTCTCTCTTGATTAGTAGCTAGTCAGTTGATTCCTCATCTCCCAGTCCACCTTGTTTAGGTGTTGAGTCGGATCACACTATTCATTTGGTCCGCGGTGCTGCAACGCCTCCCTTTGCAAACACATCTGCACCTGCAAGCATGCCTACAACCACCCAGGCCCCTGCAAGTCAATTTGATACACAAGGCCAAGGAGGTATCGGCAGTCCCGGCATAACTGGAAGTGAAGGTTTTGGGGTTTCTGGCTTGGGAGGATTGCTGCTCCCTGAACTCGGTGCTTCTGGGAGGGGTTTATTTGGAACTGGAATTCCAGATTTAGATCAGATGCAACAACATCTTAGTCAGAATCCAAGCATAATGAGAGAGATCATGAGTATGCCTATTATTCAGAACATCATGAATAATCCTGAAGTCATGCGCAATTTGATCATGAACAATCCCCAAATACGTGAGGTCCTCGATAGAAATCCTGATCTTGCGCACATTCTTAATGATCCTAATATACTTCGGCAAACTTTGGAAGCAGCTAGAAGTCCAGAACTTATGAGAGAGATGATGCGCAACACTGATCGGGCCATGAGCAATATTGAAGCTTCCCCAGAAGGATTTAACATGCTCAGACGTATGTACGAAACTGTGCAGGAGCCATTTTTGAATGCAACTATGGCAGGGAACTCCGCAAATGGGTCAGGGACCAATCCGTTGGCTGGGGTTTTTGGCAGCCAGGGAGCCAGAAATGCCCAAGACAGATCATCAAGCCCTCCCAGAACAGCATCAGAAACTACCGGAGCCCCTGCTCCAAACAGTAGCCCCCTTCCCAATCCATGGGGCAATGCAAGTATGCTCTTTTCTCATCATCAAGCCCTACCTTCTCTTTTAGTCTTTTTCTTATGGTCAAGAACCACTCAATGCCTTCTTTGAAAAAACACAACTTAAATGCTTTCTTGGTATGCTACAGATGCTGGATATGATCAAGCCAATAATAATACAAGATCATCTCCACCACCAGCAACAGATGCAAGGGCACCAGGTGCTGCTGGCATTGGCGTGCAAGGTTTTCCTGATTTGGAACGGATTTTTGGGGGCCCACAAAATTCTTCTTTCTTATCTCAGCTAGTGCAAAATCCTATTCTGGCTCGGACTGCGCAAAGTATACTTTCAAACCCCCAAGTCATGAACCAGGTACCAGAACTTCTCTATACATTGATCATTCTCGTATCCTTTAGTTTCCCGATCTTTATTCCATTGATCATATCTTCTTCAGGCAAGCAATCAAATGCGGGAGGTGTTGCAAAACCCAGAATTTCTCCAGCAATTGGCTTCTCCTGAAGCATTTCAAGCAAGAGTTTTTGTCTCGGATGATTCAATGCTGTTTTCTTGCACCTATTTTGGTTTACTCTGAATGACCACTTCTATTGTCCCTGCAGGTATTGCAGCCTTTCCAACGATTGTTTTCCTCTCTAGCTCAGTCTCCTGTTGGACAGTAAGTTCTCCATCATCTTATAAAGAGTACTGGTATAGACATGGGTTTTGTTAGACAAAAAAAAGTCTTTGTTATGATTCATAGAGAAACCCTAGGCTCTCTTATATAGGAAGAGGCCTGAGGGTAAATTACATGCACGTCTAAATAAACGAGAGAAATAACAACAAGATACGGAAACAATTATTAATACTAGAAACTATCTCTACACTCCCCCTCAAGGTGGAGAATAGATGTCGATCATGCTCAGCTTGGATGAACATCTCTGAAACGGTCCTCTGAGCAATGGCTTGGTGAATACATCAGCCGTTTGGTCTCCTGAGCTAACATGGGCCGTGGATATCAATCCTCTCTGGATCAGGTCCCTGGTGTAATGGCAGTCAATTTCTATATGCTTGGTCCTCTCATGAAAAGCTGGATTGTTGGCAATGAACAATGCTGCCTGATTGTCACACTGAAGCTTCATAGGTAGAGGTACAGCTACATGTAAATCTTCTAATACGGAGCGAACCCACATCATTTCCGTGCTGGCTTGGGCCATTGCCCTGTATTCGGATTCCGCACTGGATCTTGCCACCACCGCTTGTTTCTTACTTTTCCAAGATACCAGGGAGCCTCCAACAAAAACTGCAAACCCTGAGGTTGATTTTCTATCCTTAGGGCATCCTGCATAATCTGCGTCTGCACACGCTGAGATGGATAAGTCTGCACTTTTTCTGAATAGTAGTCCTAGCCCTGGAGAAGACTTCAGATACCTCAGTATCATGTGTATAGCATTCATGTGAACCTGTCTCGGCTGCTCCATAAACTGACTCACCCGGTTAACTGCGAATGCAATATCTGGACGGGTTATAGTAATGTAGAGGAGTTTTCCCACCATCTCTCTATATCTCCTCTTATCCACTTCATCAGTATCATCATCATATAACTTCATGCTGGGGTCCATGGGGATACTTGATGGTTTGCACCCATCCATACCAGTCTCCACCAGGAAGTCTGTAATGTACTTCCGTTGTGTCATCACCAAACCATGTGCATTCCTAGCAAATTCCAACCCCAGAAAATACCTTAGGGTTCCAAGATCCTTTGTAACAAACTGACGACCTAGGAATGCCTTTGCCCTTGCTATGCCCTGAGCATCGTCTCCTGTAACAAGAATATCATCCACATAGATCATTATGACAACCGTACCTGCCGAGGTCTTCTGGACAAACAACGAGTGATCTGCATTGGACCTCCTGAATCCATGTTGCTCAATTAGATTGGACAGCTTCTGGAACCATGCTCGTGGACTTTGTTTGAGGCCATATATCGCCTTGTGAAGTCTACAGACCATATGCGTCTCCCCCTCAGCAGTAAACCCGGGTGGTTGCTGCATGTAGACTTCCTCCTGCAAGTCCCCGTATAGGAAAGCATTCTTGACATCTAGCTGAGAAATACTCCAGTCACGAACCACTGCAACAGTTAGAAGAATACGGAGAGTCGAGTGTCTCGCCACTGGAGAGAATGTATCCATGTAGTCCACGTCATATGTTTCTGTAAATCCACGGGCGACCAAGCGTGCTTTGTACCTATCCAGCGTGCCATCTCCATGATATTTGACTGTGAAGACCCATTTGCAGCTCACAACGGATGCATCAGGAGGTGCAGGGACCAACGACCATGTGCCACGGGACTGCAAGGCCCCCATTTCTTCTTCCATAGCTAATCTCCAGCACTCACTCTTCAACGCTTCTTGGTATGTCCGGGGTATGGCCACGGAAGACAATGCTGTGGCAAACTTCTGGAAATCACCTGTGAGTCGGTGGAATGAAACCTGTGAAGCAATTGGATAGGAAGCACATTGCCGTCTCTGTTTCCGAATAGCAATCGGAACATCAAGATCATCATCTGGGTCCACCTGCAAAGAGTCATCCTGCATATGTATCGAACCTGACCCGTCAATATTAACCTCATCCGAACATACCTGAGGCGTAGTGATTGGCTGGTTTGTCGTCTGAGCAGGACCTGGGCGACTCGTATAATGGTGAGGAAATGATGATATGATTTGCTGTGGAATGGGTGGAGGTAGGGGTGGTGGTGGTGGTGGTGCTGGCATAGGAGTTGACACAGGAAGCGACTCAGGTGAACTCGAAGTAGGTGGTGGTGGAACATAAACATCATCAGTGGTGGTGGATGGTACCATTCTGTCCCCAGCTGGCGAGAAATACATAACTGACTCGAAAAAGGTGACATCCGCACTAACAAAGTACCTGTTGGTTGTAGGATCATAACAACGGTATCCCTTCTGGGTTCTAGAATAACCAACAAAGACGCACTTGACTGCTCTTGGAGAGAGTTTGTCAAGGCCAGGAGAAAGACGATGGACAAACGCCACAGCACCAAAGACACGTGGCGGCAGAGAGAAGAGCTCCTTGTCTGGAAAAACAAGGGAGATAGGTATCTTTTCTCCAAGAACAGAGGATGGCATTCTATTGACTAGATAGCATGCAGTAAGGACAGCATTCTTCTAGAAAGAAATAGGTGCACAACTTTGGATCAACATGGTACGAGTAATATCCAAGAGGTGGCGATGCTTTCTTTCCGCCACACTATTTTGTTGAGATGTATATGCACAGGTGGTCTGGTGGATAATACCTTTCGATGAAAGGAATAGAGAAAGAGAGCGTGTACAGAATTCCAAGGCATTGTCAGTTCGAACATATTTGACTGAGGAAGAGAAAATATTCTGTACTTCATTAATCAAATTTTTGATAACATCTCCTGCTTCAGATTTATTCTTCAAAAGAAAGACCCAAGAAACACAAGAAAAATCATCGACTACCACTAGATAAAACCTATGTCCCTGGTGATCGGGAACACGACTTGGACCCCATATATCTATATATAACAACTCAAAAGGGGAGCTACTGCCCCGACTGACGACTTGGGAAGCTCGACCTATGATGCTTTCCCAACTGACATGTTTCACAGCGAAACGACGAACTTGGAGAGATCTGGGGCAGGAGATGGCGCATTTTCTGGATCGGAAGGTGACCAAATCGAAGATGCCAAAGGTAAGGAGAGACTGGTCCAGCGGAGTGAGAAGAGACGCCAACATAGGATTCCCGAACCAGTCTATATAAACCATTCTGCTCAGAGCCACAGCCAATCACCTTGCCCGTGAGTATGTCCTGAAAAATGAGAGAAGACGGGTCAAAAATAGCACGACAATTCAAGTCCTTTGTAATCTGACTAATAGACAGCAAATTCAGTGAGAACTCAGGGGCATGCAAAACATTCTGTAGCTGCATATTGGGGGATAGGAAAACCTCCCCCTGTCCAATAAGGGGTGAGTGGGTACCATCTGCTATCTGTACTGAGCGGCCGAGTGGGATATCCCTGTAGGCCTGTAATCGTCCCCTATCTCGACAAAGATGATGTGTAGCTCCGGAATCTATAACCCAGTCAGATATATCATGAGAATGTATGGGTGTTGATGAACTACCTGAGCTACTAGCTGCAGCGGATGAACTGGCAGAGGCGGTGGCAACAATGTCTGAAGAGCCACCAAAAGAATCACCAGAAGAATGTGGCATAATATCGCGGAGACGGGCCACAAGTTCATCAAATCTATGATCAGCAGTAGACGGTAATGGAGACTGTGAATGCTCTGCAACCCGTGCCGATGCGGGGAACCCATGCTTTGAATAGCATGTCTCCTCCAAGTGTCCAGTTCTGTGACAATACGAGCATAACTGACTGAGGCGACCTCTTCCTTGAGGTCCACGGCCACGTCCACGACCACGTCCAGACGGCGGTCCACCTCTCCCACGCGAGCCATCGCAGATGGGGGTGGAGTAGAGGAGCTGGAGGAAACTGGAATGCGACTGAGCCTTCTGTAGACGTCCTCCACTGGAGGAATAACTGCATCTGCTAGAATCTGTGACCTCGCAGCATCATACTCGGGATCGAGAGCAGCAAGTAGAACGCCCACCATGGTGGCGTTCCGAAACGTCTTCTGTTGCTCCGGAGTAGCAGTCAGAGGAATGGTACTGTATAGCTTCTCGAACATCCCTCTTAGGGATGTGTAAAGAGAGTGAAGAGGTTTTCCTGCCTGCTTCATCGTAAAAATGTCATGTTGAAGCTGCAACATCTTTGTCTCGTTTCGCACCTGCGAATACGTAGCAGCAAGAATGTCCCACATCGCCTTTGCAGTGGGCTGATGGAGAACATCGTTAGCAATCTCCATCGTCAACGTACCAGACAGCCAGACTTTCTCGTACGCGTCGTCAGCCTCCCATGAGGCATAGATCCCTGTCTTCTCCGCAGGCTCATCTTCGGTAAGAATATGTTTCTTACCATTTGATTTCATGAGGCTCATGAACTGCATAGCCCATAGCTCATAGTTAGACCCGTCCATCTTCACTATTGGCGCAGTACCTTTGAACGCGCCGATGGAGGGAGAATCGACTTTCGATTCTGACATACTGCTGCTCGAAGAAGACGAAGGAAAAATAGACACTGTGCTGAATGTCTACACCAACTGCATAGGATTTGAGTGCATCATACTCGGGATCGAGAGCAGCAAGTAGACTTTTATGCACTCAAATCCATAACGTTGAGGAAGAGGGGTCTAGGGCACGCTTCAAAGGAAGCAAACAGCCCTTGAAAGGCCTCGAGAGCGACGCCTACGTACTGCAGGAGGCCACCGGAACCCCGATTGCGACAGATGGGGTTCCCGCTGGGGCTGTGAGGGCGGCAGGGGGTGCCGCTGCGACTGTAGGGGCGGCAGGCAGCGGCTGGCGGGGCTGCTAGGGCAGCAAGAGGTGCCGCTGGGGCGGCTTGCAGGGGCTGGCGGAGCCGATAGGGCGGTAGGCGGGGCCGTTAGCGGCTGGTTGCCGCTGGGAGGGAGAAGGCGGCGGATGGAAGAGAGGAGAGAGGAGGAGGGGCGGCGGGTGGGTAGGGAGAAGAGCCCTAGGGCGGCTCTGATACCATGTTAGACAAAAAGGAGTCTTTGTTATGATTCATAGAGAAACCCTAGGCTCTCTTATATAGGGAGAGGCCTGAGGGTAAATTACATGCACGTCTAAATAAACGAGAGAAATAGCAACAAGATACGGAAACAATTATTAATACTAGAAACTATCTCTACAGGTTTGGATGCCCACCCTTCTCTCAATCCCTTTTCTTAAATCTCCATCCCCATGTCCCACTGGAGATTCTGCTCCGGTTGCCCATTGACACTGGAACTCTGCTGTGGGCTGTTGTCTTAATTGTTCTCCATAAGGACGGGCTTCATACTGTGAGACTGGCTCCTGTGAGCACAGTGTCGGCTTCTGTGATCATGACATTTACATTTGCGAGCATGGCAATTGCTTCTACAAGCATGAGTTCCACCATGTTACAGCCCTCGTGGGCAGCTGGCAACATTTTACCAATCAAACAAGTATGTGCAAAATACAATGGTTGATAAAAAAAAGATGTCAAGGCTTGATAAAACAACTAAAAGATGAGGCCATCCTTAATCAACTAAAATAGCTATATCCTCCCTCTAACACAGCAGCACAGTTTCTTTAAGTATCAAAAGGAAATGCTACATAATTCCTTATTGTATTGTTCCTTCTCTATGAATAACTGTCTTATTCAACAGAAAATTCCTGATTTGTTAGTATAAGGTTACTATCATGTACTTCATAATAGAATGTAGTGGTTATTGAAAGTAGAAATCGATGAATCCCATCCTCCTATTGTAATCGAACAATCCATTCAATTGGATGTGAAATTAAAAAAATAACTCTTCTCATGGTTAAAAATTATTAAGACTAAACATTGGATAAACAACAAAAATGTGGAATTGAGTGTTACAGTATAATAATGAACATTAAGCAACTATGGTTAAAAGTCTGCATTCGACTCAATTTCTTTAGAATTAACCAATTAACTTGTTGGGTTTAGATTCAAATGGACCCATTAGCAATGACCCAAGTTTCTTTTAATTAAAGCTTCAGTAGTAATCTCCACATCTTACTAGTTACTGCCTACTTATTGTGTTTTTTTTATATGTGAATTTTCTTAGGGTGTTCCAAGAAAATCTATTCCACCTATTCCACCTACATTCAGAATGTCCAATAATCATAATGGATTTATGCTCCTGGTTAGCTTTTTTTTCTACCAACTCTTGGAGAGAACTTCCCTCCCTTGCCATTTATGATTGCTCAGGCCTCAAGCAGAGCCAAATTTCAGGAAAATTAACCATGACTTGTTTGCTTTAGCTCTATAAATACCCAATAGTGACTTGCCAAAATGGTTAGATATAAGTTGTTATGCAGTAATCCCCTCTTTTTGTATCCACTCATATTTTGTGAGTTTTCCATGTGGGACTTTTTGTTCGAAAACAAACTATTGAACACAATATTAAATTCGTGAATGAACTGAACGTAAATTTGGTGGGCCCATTTAGGTTTGGTGTATTAGCTTCAACAATTATCTTGTATATGTAAAGATACATCATTATTTAAATACATATAACTACAAGAATAATATTCAACTTCGAAATAAAATTCAAAACAGTTGACCATTTAATGGTCTATGTGTAATTGACTCCAAAATTCAATATTCAACATGGTCTTCTCCTCCAAGTAAACCAAGTACGGTTTTGAAAATGTACTCATAAATAGAACCATTAATCAAACCTTACATGAATACAAAATAGAAGTGAAACTTGTTTTTTAAAGTGAAGGAGAAGGCTTTGCCATTTTAAACTACTTTGTTGCCTGGTGGTAAAGGAGTCCTGAGTGAGCCCTAAATGAACCAAACTGAACCTAATGTAAACTGAATGAAACAAATTGAACTTAGATGGATACTTTTAGGTTCTATCCATTTACACCACTTAATGTGGTATTAACATAGTGCTGGACTGCCAACAGTATTGGTGGCATCTTACAATTGACATTTCGCACATCCATTGTAAATTACATCATTAATGTGTTTTTTTCTGAAGATAGATAATGATATCAACATGATGTCAACCATGTTCAATATCTTGTTATGGAGCTTGTCTGTAAATCTTGTATATTCTCAATTTAATGCACTGTGAGAGGAATTAAGTAGCCTCAGCATTTAGTTAACTGAGGGTAGTGCTTGTTTATCTTTGACTTTGATCAACAACTGTGCTTGCTTTTAACCTTAACCTGACGATCCTTTTTATACAATTTGCTTGCAGGGATGCAAATCAGAATGGCATTACTCCTGGTAAGAAATGTCATATTTAGGTTTTTTACTCTCAGTAGTTCCTCTGAGATGATATAATGTAAATTACACTTTTCAGTATGGTGTGGATCTTCTTTTAAAATTAAGGTTGTTTGGACAAAAATGATTTGCAAGATCAGCAGCTTGAATTTTCGTAGTTCTCTGGAGTCTGGATATAGTTGCTTTTTTAAAATCTTGTTGAAAAGCTGAATTACTATTTCCATCAGAAGACTTAGTCCTCAACTCTATTTGGATGATGTCAACCAACCAGATGGCTAGAGGTAGCCTAGTAGACATGCTATCAGCTATATGATCTTTACCATCTGTGATCAGTCTTCTTTACCATCTGTGATCAGTCTTGAGGAATGCAAACGAATATGGATCTATCCGTATCCGATCCGCTACCATATCCGTTTTATACATATTTGGACAAACGTATCCGTATATGTTTTAAAACGGATACGGATATGGATATCACTTTGATATCCACAAACATCCATATCGTATATCCATTTTCATATATAAATATAGCTGTAGATTTATTATAAACAATATATAACATAATTTTATACATTTTCACCATATTTGATATAATTATTACGATATAAGCACATTTAGTATGATATATCATGTGTATTCCATCCTTTACATGTATATTGAAACTAATCTATAGAATATTTCTAATATTATTCACACGCAATCTGTATACATTTTACATTCCTATCCATTTTTAAGGATATAGTACTGTATCGGCATCCATATCCATATTTAAAAATGGACAGGAATAAGGTAACACCTATATTGCATCACTAGTCTCAGTATTTTCCTGGAATTCTCCTATTGGCTTTAGCCACTACATTACATCATCATTTTGATGTTGATTTCCTGCCATGCAACATCTGGAGCATTCCACATTTGTGGATCACTTTTGCAATTAATCGTTATAACAATCTCTTTAACTAATATGCTACTAATTAGTTTTTGCATGGTCATTCTACTTAGTGACCCAATATGTGTATAACAAGTAATTGTGTCTCTCTGCTGTCTGGATAGCAGGCGCTCCAAACCTGGGGATGGAATTCTGGAGGAACATGCTCAGTGGAGCTTTAGGCGCTGGCGGCGTGGGCGTACAAAACCCCTCTACTGGTAAATGTTTTACCTTAAGACTATTTGTTTTTTACATCTTGGTAGGTGATCTGGTACAAGCTAATGGATGGCTCAAATTGGTGTTTACAGTTCCTCCCGAGGAGCTCTATGCATCTCAACTCTCTCAGCTCCAGGAAATGGGGTTTTCCGATACTCAAGAAAACATTCGAGCTTTAAGTGCTACTTCTGGAAATGTACATGCCGCGGTAGAGCGCCTTTTGGGAAATCCAGGCAGTTAGTATTAGAGCTGGATAATATATATCAACAATGTGCTGGTTTCCAAGTGTAACATTATGTGAATAGAGACGGATATTTTATATCTGGATATCGAAATATGGAGACATGTATGTAATCCGGTGTATATGTGCATTCTACATTGACCATCAAAAATTGTTGATAGGTGTTCTCTGTTTTGATAGATGGTGATAAATTCATGGTCAAGTTTTGGTGCTTGCTCTATATTAGATTTACCAGGTTTTTTCTGGCATCGTGACTGCTGCATCAGGCTATGATACTGTGAAGATTTCACTTCATGAATGTTGAATGCCATGTTTTTTTATGGGTTTTTCTGTCAGAGCTGTAAAATCTTGTGCTATCTCAGAATATGCATCAGAGCAGTTGCATCTTGCTTTTATGTTGTTTCCAGAAAGTCCCAACTGCGAATCTTCAGGGCGGACATGACGACGACATGTGGGAGTAGTGTCTGTAGGTCATGAATCCACGCCTCTTTGGAGTGCATTGAGTCTTATGGCTGTGTTTTAACAATGTGTTCAGTAGATTGTGGTACTGCACTATGTTGAAAGGTGATCTGCATAGTAATGCTTGGTATTTGATAGAGTGAAAAACTTTGGCGAAGATGTATGGTATTGAGTTTTTGTGGCTCTTTGGTGGCAGGGCATCAGGGTCAACCTACTCTTGTTTCAGATGGAGTCTGAAATCGGGGCTCGTGCTATGCCAAATATCACGTCGACATCATAGCGAACGTAATTTATCCATTCTCGTTTCGATCACAAGATTTGAAGCGCATGGTCCAGAGGATAGAAATTCATCAAAAAGGGGGAGACTGGGCAGCCTTTATGTATTCTGACACATTGTCGATTTAGTATTTAATTTAGTACTAGAATTTCAATTGGAAAATCTTATCAATGAATTTTCTTTCACGCCTACCCTTTTTAAAGACGAGGAGTAAGAAGTGAGCTCATAGGGCATGTTGGTTACTGGATTGGGGTATCCTCCTGTGAATAGTAGCTGTTTGGAGGATTGGGAGGGTTGAAATGATAATCGTGATATGATATGACATTGATTGTGCGTTATATTAACTTTTTAATGATTATAATATATTTTTTATGTTAATAAGTGTATTTGGACATGGTTAAAAATTACCATACTAAAGAAATTATAAAGTCAATTCAAGTAATCCCAACCCACGAATGCAGAGTTGTAGGGGTATGCCAGGGTACCCCAATGTACCCTGGCAATCAAACAGACCCATAGGGTCTGTTTGGTTGATGGGTTGGAGTGAGTTGGGGTAACCTGATGTGAATAGTTGTTGTTTGGGATGGTTATGAGGGTTGAAATAAAGAATATGATGTGATGTCAATATGATTTGTGATCGAATTCCAACCCAAGAATAGAGAGGGGTAAATCGGGTTATCTCGAGGTAACCCGGTTACCAAACGGAACCATAGTCTACCCTTGTGAAGATGCACTTAAGCCAAAGCGAAATAAATATTATGTTAATTCATTATCAACTATATAAAAAGAGTAGACAGATGAGGATCCTACCTTTGCTATTGGCTTTGACAGGTCCTGCAATCTCTAGCTCTTGCTTTGAAGGAATAGGTCTATATGGCTAGTAAGCTCTCAACAAAAATTTAAAAAACATAAAACGCATACCTTTAAGGGCTCCCTATGGTCAATCACTGAAGCCTGTCACTTTCTCCAACTTCAGCTGGAACATGTGCAACTTTCCCTGCATGTGGCACTCAAGCACATGCTGCACATGCAACACAACCCTCACTCTTAGCTTAGAAAAGGTGAGATCACAAAGATTCTCTCTCTGAAGGTTAGATACCAGAGATTAGGTAGACGGTAATAGTTTGAGGGCGAGCAAAGTTTTAAAGCAAGTACTAGTCCATGGATAGGCAAGTGAATAGGAGTAAGCGAAGATAAGAAACAAGGACCCAAAGGAGACTTTTTAGGGTGGGGATTCCTCGCTTGTTTTGTGTCACTCCCCTTATATCTAATTCACAACTTTCATAGGGCATATAGAAGCAAGCTCAAGAAGATAGCTGGAAAAGCTTGTGAGTTGTATCCGAGTGAGGCAGTTGGAAATTCCAGAAGCCTGAGGATTGGAGTTGAGGATATGGATTATATAATCTCAATCTTAAGTTATCTATATAACCAAGCAAGGAGAAAGGCCACAACTTATGCCTCGCAACTATATATTCCGGGCATTTACAGGGAAGGGCCCAACCTAATAGAGTTCTGTGATCAACCTCCTCAAGTGTGTATCAACCGAAATGCAGGGCAATACATCTTCACACGTCACCATTAGCTTTCAACTAGACAAAGAGGCATCACGGCCACATATCATGCCAAGTTCAAGCATGATAATAGCGTATCGAACGCGAGGACTAAAAACACGATCTTAGAGCAGCACCCGCCCCGGAGTGGTTACTTTCATTAGGCAATCAGCAGGACACTTGTTTTCAAAATTCACAATAACCCAGTCTATCCACCCTCATGAAACACAAGCCTCATTGAGCAACTCATGTGACCTAGCAAACTACAGTTGGGCTGCACTAGGATGTCCATGGAACACAAGAGGGCGGAAAAAGGAAGTGGGCAGAGGTGCAATACATCGGAATCTGATGGTGAGATTGCGGTTCCTTTGTGTCGCATACTTCTTATAGTTTGCATCTCAATGGACGCTTTGATAATGTTATCGCCATCAAAGAACATGTTTGTGTTTGTACAGCCTGTGGATGAAATGAAACTATCATGTGGATTGCTTGAGAATTATTTATCAGAATCCATGCAATTCTTTACTGCATTTAGTTATCAGCAAAAGGTTAAATATAGTTTCATCAAATTTACAACTTTTTTTGCAAGAAAGTGTCTTAAAATTACGTTACTCGTTTACAATGAGCTGGTTTATTTAACTATCTACAGCATCTAAAAGAAGGGGATAGGATGCTAACTTCAACCAAAAGATTGTGCAACAGATCATGCTTTCTTCCTAATGATCTGTCATTTAATTATTTTTATCAAAAATGCTGAGAAAATTTCAATTTTCAATGGGTGGGGTATACTTATCTGTACAATTATCAATGTAGATGGCGGCAAAGCGAGGTGAGATGGCGTGGACTAGAAGAAGAGTAAGCTAAGATGTCTGGTTGATGTTGCAGCGTTCAAGGTAAGAATTGTCGAGCATTACATACTTGGACCAGTGTTTCCTGTACTTGCTGATAGCAAGGTCCAGCCAGGGCTTGTAGTTCCCGTTGTAATGAACAACAGCAGCTGCTTGGATTTTCGAAGTTTCCACAGCGGGATCGTACCCGAGACCAAGGACATGCCAACTTCGATCCAATGGGTACGTCAAATTGTAGAATGTTATCAGGCCTGGGGGAAGAGAACCTAATTTCCACAAGAGCCGATCCTCATTCTGAAAAAACATTTAGAAGCAATTAATAACAGTATATACTTTGGATGGCACAATCCAGTTCGCGACAACGATGCCAGGAAAAAGATTCTACAGATGTACATGTGCATGGCATCGACGTTGCAACCCGAAATGTGCCGTCCAAAGTCTAGCAATGATGTTCGCAGATAAGATATTAAGAACTAAAAAACAAGAATAGATTATTTTTCTGTTCTTACCAAGTCTTGCCAATAACGATATATTCCTGTGATGTTCCTTTTCTTCCATTCCTTCAAGTCGAACATATTCATCAAGCCCATCCACAAGCCTCTGGACTGAAATTCTTGGAAATTAACGGATTAGAAAAATTAAGGTAAGTTTCGAAACGATGGAAACTTTCTTTGCATGTCTCAACTGCACCAATCACCATCCCTTTCATATTTACACACCATAGTGGTGTCAAATCCTTCTGAATGACAGCATCGTCATCGAGGAAAAGGATATTGTCTAGCTTCGGATATACTTCTGGCATGTAGAACCAGAGATGGTTGAGCATGGACAGGTATTTTGGATTCCTATATTTGAGGTTCTCATTTCCAACTGATAGGGATGATGGATGGTTCATCTTGAAATAGAACTCCTTCAATCTTGCAGATTCCAGTTGGCGCAAGACCGAACAATACGAGGAATTGAGCCATTTGAAGTCATCGACGTTCTCAACTTGGATTGTTGCATTTCCAGGTGGATGGATCAGGAACCACATCTTCATAGCTGCAAAATTCAATCGATCTGTGACGATGTGGAATACATGCTTTTCAGGTTCGTTGGCATTGAGTACCGTGGAGTTTACGACCACGGTTGTGGCAAGTACGTTGTCCGAAAAAATACCATAATGGTAGAGGTTGGGATCTTCAAGCTTGGAAGTACTTTTCAATTCATTTTGGCCATGATCATACAAATAGTAGTCAGATGTGAGTTGCAGAGGAAGACAATGCAGAGGTTTAGGTACCGTTTTTCCCGCAAGTTGGATAAAAAACGTGCTTTTCTTCTTCTCATCGTTCACATTCTCCTCAGCAGTCTGAATCATGGCCCTCAACTTCCTAGCAACTACTGAACGATCATACAGCTCATCTTTCATCGCTGACAATACATGTCCCATTGTGCTCGCTTGTCTCAGTGCTCTGCAATTCATGGGGAAAATATGAGTGAATAAAACAAGGAACAAGATAAGCAAGGAATTAACATGAAACCGGTTGAAGTGAAAGAATAGTACCCCGGTCACAGTTCATCATCTGAATTAGCTTCCCCAAAAATATGTCGGTTTTCTCTAATCTGTTTCATCAGAGTGTTGTAAAGAACACTCAATTAGAACGAGCAATGCTGGCATATATTTTTGCCATTATAATCTGATCCTTCATAAGTTTCAAAGTAGAATCTGAATGCGGGCTTTCATATTCTTGTCTCCATATGCTGTACTTTCCTCTAGTAGTTGTGTCGAATTGCTTTGAACGCAAGATAGCTGCTTCCTCCATTTGTTTTATGGAATCCTTGTTCTGTTGCTGCATCAATCTCTCAGAACGGAGCTCCTTCCTTTTTTGACGCTCTTTCTACAGAGAATAGGGAAGATTATAGAGCTTCCATACATCAGACATCAACTAGATATGTGTGTTCGTACCAGTCGTTGAAGTTTCATGGGATGAATCAGTTTGGTTTGAAAATTTTCCCCATTAGGTGGAGGATTCTGTCCAGAGCCATTATTATCCTTCTCGGATGAGCTTTTTCTTTCCTGGTGGGCAAGGAGAATTGCATACTATAAGGCCTTGATTAAACCAAGTGTGCACTCATATTTATTAATAGGTTTTTGATTCATACGATCAATTGCAGCACGTGCTTATCAAAAAACTTTGTAACTAATCGGGTAGGGGACTTTGGTTTATTATTAGGAATTATGGGTTTCTTTGGATGACAGGCAGGAACATTCCCATATTTTATTCAGAAAAACTACGAGATGCAAAATTTTGGTTTTGCCATAATAACTTGTATAACATCAAGTAGTGACTACATTGCTGTGAAGAATAACTGCATTCATCACAATAAGCAGAAATTTGATATGAAAGATCTGGTGCTTCAGTAGAGAATATCACAACGGTTGGCCACCAAAAGTGGCATACAATATTCAGATCTTCATACATGTAACTAGAAATAGATCTTTTAAGAATCTGGTGTCTCATTGCTGACTGGCATATTATTTGATGTCAGCAAGTTTGAAGAATCTGGCGTCCATATATTTTTCCTATTTTTTCAAACAATGATACTCTACAAATTTCAGCAAATTATGAAGTATTATCATTTCAAACAGAGAGAGGGTTACCATATAATCTTTTTGTCTATCTTGAATATTAGCTGCGGCACTTCCCCAAACCCAAGATGCAGACAAATCCTTAGAATGCACTTTCTTTGTTCGTATAGAACCAGATGCATGATCTACATACATAGCTGTTATGTGGATATCTTGCAGAAAGAAAAGAATTGGTAGACTGCAAAAGAGGTGATCTTAGCTCTTCGACAAAGATATGGAACAAGAAAATTCGAGACATATTATGACTGTAGAATTTTTTTTTATGTTTTTGTGTCTCTTTATTTATTTCTCTTTTGCTTGTCTACCGTATGTAATTTGCCCATAGGCCTCACCCTATATAAGAGAGTCTAGGGCTCAAGGAATAAACATAACTCTTATTTTTTCCAACATGGTATCAAAGAGGCGATCCTACATCGGAGCTCTCGTACCGAACCCTAAACCTAGCCCGTCTACTACTCCTATGGACCCTAGCATGAAATTGTATGATAATGATACAAAAGAAGTTGACAAGAGAAGGTATAGAGAAATGATGGGGAAGCTTCTTTACATAACCATAACCTGACCTAGTATTACCTTTGCAGTTAGTCAAGTAAGCCAGTTCATGGAACAGCCGAGACAGGTACATATGGATGCTATATATATGATACTCAGGTATCTAAAATCATCTCCGGGCATAGGATTGCTGTTCAGAAAGGAAACCAATTTATCTGTTTGTGCATGTGCGGATGCTGACTATGCAGGTTGCCCTAAGGATCAAAAGTCTATCTCAGACTTTGCTATGTTTATAGGTAGCTCTCTAGTTTCTTGAAAAAGCAAGAAACAAACAGTTGTGGCCAGATTCAGTGCAGAATCTGAATATAGGGCTATGGCACAAGCAAGTACGAAAACGATGTGGGTTCGAGCTGTATTAGAAGACTTGCATGTAGATGTACCTCTACCCATGCAACTACAGTGTGATAATCAAGCCGCATTGTTCATTGCCAATAATCCTGCCTTTCACGAGAGAACCAAGCATATTGAAGTAGACTGTCACTACACCAGAGATATGATCCAGAAGGGACTGATTTCTACTTCACATATTAGATCTGAAGAGCAGACTGCAAACATCTTCACGAAACCGTTACTCAGATGACCATTCCAGAAATGCACTTCCAAGCTGAGCATGATCGATATCTATGCTCCATCTTGAGGGGGAGTGTCGAAAGAATTATATAGTCTGTGTACCGTTTGCACTTTTTTATTCTTCTATGTTCGGTCTTATGTAATTTACCAATGGGTCTTCTCTATATAAGAGATCCTAAGGTTCTCTGGAATAAACACAACTATTATTCTCCCAACAGTTATAATGTGAGCCTGAGGTTTTAAGCAACTGAGTCCTCGAGGACGGTGTGCTCGTTTATTTTACAGGATGAGGGTTTGAGACCCTGATTAATAAAAGAATGTCAGGGTAGTATTGGAGGATTGGTTGAGACGACGTGCGGCGGCATAAACTTAGCAAGATCAACACAATCTCCAATCCCGAAGTGTCCACATCTTCGGAGTCTAAGAATGGTGGGGTTCCTCTGGACTAATCCCTGACGTGGAATAGAAAGGAATATGACTTAAATTAACGAGAATGAATGAAACCTTTTGTGATAACAAGTTTTGAAAAAAATACATAATTTGTTTGCTTTTTTCTTCTTCGTTACTTAGCATTCGCTAATTTTTATCCTATGATTGATGGAAAACCCAACAGGTGTCGGTGAGCAAGCGCAAGGACTTTAGTAATCCAGCCAGTTAACATAGTCATCCAACCAACCACAGTAGCTCTTCTCTATAAGGTAGTTAATAATCTTTTGTATATTTTCTTTTCAAGATGATGTACATGTAAATGGTTATATTGGAACAATATTTTATGTGAACTTTATTTTGTGAATGGAAAAGTGTTAAAATACTTTCTTCTGAGTATTTTTAATTACAGTCTGTTTCTGAATGTTAGTTGTGATTGTTGAATAAATTATTGCTAAGTAAACAGATCCGGATATGGGAGAATTCGATGACCCGGGAAACGGGGTCGTGACAGATATAGAAAATATACAAATCTATTTATAAAAATGATTTATATATTTAAAATAATTAAAAAATTCAAAACCGACTAATGACCGACTAAATTCGATTAGTCGTCCGACTGCCGATTAATCCTTAATCAGTGACCCCACCGACCGAGTACCGACTACCGCTTTCTGCAACCTTGATTAAAAATAAATATGGAGCAAAACAAACCGGTTCATCCAATCCAATATTGTACAGACCGGGACGACTTTCAGCAAACAGCTCATTCTCCAATCTCCAATCCTCTGTATCAGCAGTTGTCGAATGCACAATATCCACTAGAACACTGCATTTACTTGCATCGTTTGTTAGCACACTATTGAGTATCTTAACGTCTGCAAACAGTTCAACTTCTCTCGGCTACAAACTAGCATATATCCTATTACCATGAATTTAAGCACAATAAAAGCAATCCAAGACGTCCCGACTCATTATCAGAAACCGAACCTATGAGAAATCAAAACGACGACGACGCATCTTCACTCATTTACATCGGATCCATCCGATTCCACTTCTAGTCGCACCCTCCTCCCTCTAATTTCACATTGATTCGGTATAAAAAGAGCACACATTCAGCTTAAATCCGCTCGCTTCAATACAAATGTAACCTGACGATCCATAACAAACTGAAGACTCCTCTCCCATTCGAGCGGGAACAGATCTCACACGCTATCGTCCTAAAACCCTAAGACCCCGCCTCAACACCTGATCAACTACGGCAAATCGTGATCCGAATAGAAAGTAAAGCCAGAGATCGAGCACGATGGATCGCCGTTGAACATGGGAATCGATTCTGAATAAAACGGAAGATCCGAGTGCGGGATTGAAAATGTGAGTGGAATCTAGAAGGATCGGAATGGGAAATGCAGACGGTTTTGTTTACCTCGATCGCTAGGGTGATAGTGAGGAGGAAGAGGAGGAGGAAGGCCCCGGTGTGGGGACCTCTCCATCTGAGCTCCATGAAGCTGTGCTGAGAAGCGAAAAGGGGGGAAGTCGAGTGGTTGTCCGTTGGTGGTGTGGGTTTTGTAAGCCGGTATATATAGAGATAATAGGGTGCATATACCCCCGCTTCCCGACGTATCTTTTTGGATAATATATGAAATTAAAAGACAATAATATAAGATCATATTAAAAGCATTATATGAAGAATATATTAGAATATATTGTAAAGAAATTTTGTTGGTCTGGAAGGTACATTTTTTTCAAATAGTATGCTTCATTTTCACGACTAAAAAGATAAGAGTAGATTATATAAAAGTTCTTGAGCTTTACACTCGAATTCAATGTAGTACCTGAAGTTTTAAAAGTCACAATGTGGTACATAATGTTTATCAGCGGTTTCAATGCGGTACCTCTGTTATCTTTCTGTTAAATTAGCCGTCAAAATTTTTCATGGACCATTATACCTTTTTGTGTGTAGTAGGTATAAGATAATGAATTCAAATTTGTAACATCTTCACAGTTAAATCTTGCTAGTATGAGGAAAGAACTTATTGGAAAAATAAAAGGAAGACTAAGAGTTGTAAAAGCGATGATTTTTATGCAAAAGAAAAATAGATTAAGAATCGAAGTGTTTCATTAACAATTCTATCATATTATAAAATTTGTCAAGATAAATTACAGTGAAAAGGAGTTTAGTAAAGCAACTAACTGATTATTTTAGAATTTATTTAATTTTTAAATAAATATAAAATTCTAAATAACTAATTATTGCATATTTTGCTTAAGAAAATTCATTAAAAATATACAACAAACGAATGCTTTTTATGATAGGTTAAGTCAGTTGTAGTACTGTAAATACTCTTGATCAAATAAAAGTGTGCAAGGTTCTCACTTATTTAGTTAAGTTCAAGGTCTAATTAATGTAGGCAATTTAGAAAACTGGAAGTATGGTGATAGGAAACTTGATGTTTATGTTCCTTTATATATTTTTGTTTATTTTGCTGATATTTTTTAAAGAGAAAAGGGAGCCTACACCAAGGGGTGTAGGTAACTACCTACACCCGACTCATTTTTTCATAGATTTTTGATTTTTTTTTGAAATGAAATCTTGGGGGAATTAGATCACTGTGTACCACCATGGTGTCATTCAAAATTCAACTTAATTCGAGACTCCTATCATCTTCATCAAGACTATCAAATTTTAACGGTCTCAGAATTACTGAAATTGACCCCTTCTAGATGAATGTGTTAGGAATGTTTGTTTTGTATGAAACTTGAAACACATATTCCTCTCAATATATTAAGAAAATCCCCCTAAGGTTTCAATAAAAAAACTCCAAAATCATGCAAAAAAAAGGCCGGGTGTAGGTAGTTACGTACACCCTGGGCTTAGGCTCGCAGCTCCCCTTTTTAAATTTTTATATGCATTTTTTGACATTTATGTAGTTGTTCTCTTTTTTGTTATATATGTGTAGATTCTATATTTTTATTGGTTTTTTATTTTAATTTTACTTTTTTTATTTCCTTTTTTATTTTTAATTGTACCCGCTTAAATGGTTTGGTTGTAATGCAGTATGCCTACCACCCTAAAAGACCATGGTTTTAAATCCTTTTTATGGGGGGTACGTTAGGTAGATAACTAGCGTAAAAAATAGTTGAATCTTTCAACATGGAGTTAATCAAGATTCCATGTCGTTGACCCTACTTATAGTGGAGGAAGGCTTTGCATTTTTTAAATACTTTTTATTTTGAACTCAAATTTATGTATGTATACACGAGAAATGAGAGTTTTTATTTTTTTTCAAAAGAGGTAAAATACTAACAAACGTGAATTTTGGAAATTACTCTTTGGGTTTTAAGTATATTAAGTTATTTTTTTAGTAATTTGATAGATTTTACATATTTACATGATTTTAAATAACTTTTCCTTTAAAAATATTTTTTAGAGCAAGAAAATATGAGTTTTTATTGCCCTAAAATACCTAATAATAGTGAGTTTTGATGTGGTTATTTTCCCATGGCAATATATGTAATTATCTTTAAAAATGGTTGTTGCTTTATTTTCCTAAATTTCATGAATTTTTACAAAATTTTGGAGAGAATTTTAATGTTTTATATTTTCAAGAGTTATATATATATTATTTTTGTGATTTTCTAATATACGATTAAATAGAATGAAAGGCACGCTATATATTTTTTGTAATTTTCTAGATTTTTTCGTGAATTTTTATTTCTATTTTTTCCAATTTTCAAGTGTTTTTATTTTTTGAAAAATAGTAAATAACATTGATTTTTTGAAAATAAAATTTACGATGGATGAATTACCAATAGGGAGAACTAGGTAATTTTCTCATGGCAAAATATTATCATGTATGCTTATTTCTTTTGTAGCTTTGTTGTATGTGCATCCAAAAGATCAAATTAAATCATCTTTATTTACAAGATTTCTCAAAAAAAAATATCCAACCCCTTCCATATTAAAGCTATGTTTTTTCCTTTCATCTGTAGGCCATTTCAGAAAACGGCTACAAAAATGTCATTTAAGATATCCACTTCCAAGATCAATTTAGTTAGTAATTCAGTCTCCAAACCTCCTCACCTCTGCCACACTCTCCTTGAAGACTATACGTAATAATGCCAAATAAATTTTTATTTTATCTTTTCTTGAATTTGTAATTTAAAATTGGATTTTTTTCTCTTTGGCATTTTCTATATTCCACTTCTCTCCTACCAGCATAAGATACTCATTTTCCTCCTAGTCATTTAATTTGTTGCCTCCATTTGCTTTCTAACGAGAGTAACAATATTCCAAGATGTGGAGATCCTCCAAGCCCACCCACACACACCCATGTACTAAGATGTGGAGATCATTGCCTTATTCAAGCTACAACCATGTGTCGATATGGTAAAACTAGCTTAGATCATATGCTTCTTCCACACAAGAATTCTTTCAAAATTTGCACTACATCTGTGCAATGACGTAGCAATTCTTGCCAACTTTTCACCGCATTCAGGCAATGCATTGAGTAATCAGATAGGTATGCGTTGATAGATCAGACTGTGCGCAATAATAAAATGGACTCGGACAATTCAATGTTAGTTGTCTGCTACCTAACACAATGATCCTCATTTACCTACGATTGGAACCCATATATAAATTCGACATCTTACTTTGGCATGGTTAGTTGAGAAATTGCATATTTGATTAACTTTATAATGGTCTGAAGACTGCAAAGATCGTGATGAAAGATGCGTTAGTTTACTTGGAATAACAGAATAAGAAGGTACAAAAGTTTAGAAAGTAGTAATGGGAGCTATAGTAAGCTTCAACATAGACATCAAATAAGCAAGATCTTGGACTAAAGATCATATGGGGCATTCAAAACTTCAAACGTTAAAAATCTTGTACTCGCTTATCTCACTATTAAATTTCCTTAGTACAATGCGACAAAGAGATCCCCATCTTCAAGTCGTCCATATAGAAAATCCAATCCACAACTACATATGAAGGGCAACAATATCACGAAGATATGGTGTTGTTTTCTTTTTACGATTGGCATCAAAAAGTTGCAATGGGAAAGTGATAGAAGTCGACTCACGAGTTTCAAAGTAGAATGGAAAAGTGGAAACTTCCTTTAAAAAGGAAAAAAATGATTGTTCAAGGTGATTGTTAACACGGAAACAAGTGGAGGCTTAATATTTGCTTAAAAGTAACTATATATGATGATTAATTTTTGGATTTTTTACACTTGCACCAACTGAGAGTATGCGCAGTTACAAGTATGCCCCTATCTTTGCTGCAATATCGCATGTGCTTCGACCTCCTTGGACTGAAAAATTGGACTGGATCGGCCTGTCGGATCGAGAATCGTACGAAATCGGTCAGTTCGGTCCCTTATACGAAATAATAAGAAGAAGAAATTGGGTTCGACCGCCGGTCAGTCTGAGCCGAGACTCAAGCCGAACAGGTTTGATGGATTTAATTTAAAAACAAATAAATTTAAAAAAATGAAACTTCAAGGATGTCCTTTCTCCATTGGATCACGAGAACCCATCCTTTGCCCCCACGCCTTAACCCTCAACCCTGAGTACCCCACAATAAAGGTTTTAAAAACCGAACCGAACCGGTCGGTTGAACCGGTTAAACCAAGAACCGGAAGAAAAACGGTCCAACCACCCGGTTTTTATTCAGAAAATAAAAACCGGTCAAAACCCGGTTGGACCGCTTAAACCCGGTTGAACCAATTGAACCAAACCACCGGTTCAACCATCCATTTTGACAAAAAAATTGATAATTGATAAAATGTAAACTTTTAAAAACTATTCATCTCCTCACATCGAACCCAGAATATAATACTCATTTATCTCTTCTCCTTCCACATGTGTCAATGATCCATTATCACCTCCTCCTTCCTGTCATATAAGCATTGCCTCTCTTCTCACATATTACATGAGTTTGTCTACTTCGAACAACAACAAAGGAAGAATAAGATGTCATACTAATACTACGAGAAGTAATACATTAAAAATACTTGTTATTAATTAAAGTTTAGATAGTTTTAAAATTGTTAATTTTATACATGACACACATATGAACTTAACAAAATAGTGCCCTTTTTGAGTTTTTCTAATAAATTTATACCCTAATATTTAGCAATGTCTTTTGCGCTCCTATATTCTTAAAAAATCCACAATATTATCCTTACGTTGGTATAATATAGGAGCACACATGTGCTAATAAAATGTCACTACTATCCGTTTTGTAGAAATATAGGGGACGTACAATTGTAAAAAAAGGGAGTATAAGTGTTATTGGAAAAACTTGGAAGGACACGAGTATATAGATCCTCTAAAGATATGATGTAGCATTTTTCATATTTATGTGTATGATACTACCGGTCTAACTCGGTTCGACCCGGTTAAACCATATGAACCAAACCAACAGTACAACGGTTCGGTCTTTTCCAGTTTTTATGAACTGCTGATGTCATCACCGGTTCGACCGGTCGGTCCCATTGGTCCGACCATAAAAACCAAAAATCGATACTCGTCCGGTTCGATGTCCGGTTCGGTTTTTAAAACCTTGCCCCACATCAAACCCATCTCGTGCCATCCCTCGTCATTAGCACTAGGTGTCATCGTCATTACTTCCATTCATCATTGTCATCACCTCCGTCGCCACCGCCATCATCATCACCTAGATCACATTTGCATCATGATATACTTCCCTCTTCAACTTCTCATTCTAACAAATCTTGTTTCTCCTCTGCCCTTTGAAAAATGGGGCATAGTTGCTCCAGGACAAAGATTTTTGTTAATTATGTTCGGAAAAGAGAGGAGAATAGGATATCAACTTTATTCATCAAAAGTAATCATGAATAATTATTTTAGTAAATACAAAAATCAAACATGTAATTAACAATTGGAAGTTGAAAGTAAACAAAAAAAAACGAAACATGTAGTTTAGTCAAGAATTTCGAATAATTCTATTAGTGAATACAAATCATCAGCATTAACTTATGCATATCCTCGATATATAAGCGAAAGAAACGGTGTACGGTTTCTTAACCCTCAAGTTTGATATTGTATTTTCTCGATTATATATGATATATAATATCTTATTTTGTTAATTCAAAAAAAACGGGTCTGACTGGTTCAACCAATAAATTAAGCTCGATCTTACTTTTTTTTCATATCGACACAAATGTTGATGCAGTGTCGATCTCATAACCGATCTGATCGGTTTGAACCAACGGTCGGACCCGATCAGACTAAACCGAAGACTGACATTTTCAACGTTCGATCAAGTTTTTAAATTATCGGTTATGCCTTTTGAGTTAGTTGTCGTATATTCCCCTTCCAAGCGGTTGTTAACTCATGAGCACATGCATACTTGAAAAGAAAAGATAAGGGTACAACTGTAATATTTTGGAGAGGCCCTATCTCCCTTCCACCCGCTCACCCTCACCACAACCACCCCAAACCCCACACTCTTCGTCATCTCCAACCTCTCCTCCGCCTTCCACAAGTGTTCTACTTCTCCCTTGATGCCTTTCACGAGAATTAGGCCTATGCCATCTTTCAATATTCCTCTCTCGATGGTGTCATTTGTTGTTCACCGTTGTCGCCAAACGAACAAAGGTAAGTAGGTAACCCCTTCATGCACCTCCATCCCTTGCCCCATGGGGTACCACCACACGCTAGTTTTTGTTGACCTTGTGCATCTAGAGAAGAACAGAGACAAACAAGCCTCGTACGCAGTTCCTCATTGAATCACGTGCTAAGCATGTAAAGATGCCTACATGGCATTGTTCGTCTTTCCCCTTTGGGAAGAGGGATGTATCGACATATGCATCTCGAGGGGCTCAACGATTAACGCTCCACTGTCAACAGTCTATGTTATCATCCACGATGACCCATAGCCTTTGACACATATTGCAGTGGTCCTCACCTCACACAATGTCGTGCTACATTCCCTTCTCCATGGAGGTCCTACTCCATAGCAACCAACATTGTCTCCCTTGCTCCGCCCATGCATCTAAGCACGATCACCACCACCGCCCTCTGTATAGCCGACACAATCCCCGGTGGCCAAGATCCCCTCACCCTTCACATGTCGTCCATCTCAAGAAACAACGTTGCCCTCCACTACCGCTCCACATCATCTCGCCTTGGTTGAGACCCAATCCTCCCCCCTCATGGGTGTCCATCGCTGTTCATTTCATCAATCCTCAACGCCATCTTCTTGCATGCATCGTCAACAATGTGAAAAGGTAGGGGCACAATTGATCGCGGTCAAAGGTAGGACATAATTATAACTGCAGAATCTTGGAGAGGTACGAGTGCAAAAAAACCTTGATTTGTTATCACAGAAAGGATGCATAAGTAAGATTTTGTAATGAAAATGCTAGCAGCAACTTATCTTAGCAGTTGAGTTGTTTAGAGATGCCTAAGAGTAAAAGTGATCTGTAATTATCGGAAGTATAAGCGGCCATGTACTGCTGCATGTAACTATAATCCGTAAATTTTAATATTCTCAACAAGTTCTTCATCAGAAGTCTAGTCTCGACGGTTTCTTGGCAAAAAGAGTAACCAACCCATACTGATAATCTACAATAACATCAATGGACATCCTTCTAAAACGAAGACGGTTTGAGCTTGGTGGCGAACAAGGAATTTTCACTAAATAATGGCTTGTACTACTTTACAAGTGGGGATTCTGGTCCTTGTACATCATTTTAATCTATACAAACTCCCCTCTGCTTATGCAACATACAAATAAATGAAAAATCGAAATATTTACAGAAACAATCTGGTCCCTTGAATCTGCCTGTCTAAGATGAGGAAGCGAAATGATGGCTTTACAGCTGCAGCATTAGATCGGGATGCTGCGAATCAACCACCATTCCGGAAGGTGGTGATGTGGTTGACTGGAATCTAACAGTTAAATCCGGAGTAGAATCTGATTTTTGATGCACCATCACTTGGCTCCAAGACCCTTGACGATCCTGAGGTGTTCCTGGCAAATTTCTGCAAGAATTTATTGTGTTTGGGATGCTGCCTGGCCGTGCTTTATCCGCAGCCTCATTGCCCATCACCACTGGATCAGCAAAGTTGCTGATCGCTCTTAACATCCTTGGATTACCAGGTTTTGGCATCCTCGACTCGATATGGTTTGAAGAGGTGGGCTGAGATAAACCCTTTCCAGAGGTTGGATCGTCTGAATTGCTGGTATCTGTAATCTCAGTTATGGATTGGCTAACTGCAGCGGGGCGGATCAAATTCATCCCATTGTTTACAGTATGCATGCATCCCACCTTCGACACTTCAGCTTCTACATGGTTTGTCACTGAAGGAGAAAACTGGACCGAGCCGTTTCCGTCATCTATCGTATCGAGATTGTTGGACTTTTCCATGTCAGACTGACCGCCTGCAATAGGATGAGAGAAGCAACTCCTTGAACCTGTGGCACCTGGTTTGCCTAGTCGTCTGAGATCTGCTTCCATGTGACTCGCTGATGAGGGATGGGCAGAGTCAGCGGCATTTCCCAATCTCTGCAACTTCGTTCTCTCCGTACCTTGGTCACGGTTGCCGGGAGGATGGAAGAAGCTGTTGAACGAGTTGACAGCACATGGACTGCTAAATCTTGCTCTCTCCAGTTCTGCATGGCTAGCAGATGCTGAACGTGTGAGACTACTACTTCTGTTGATCGATACTGTCTCAGGCAGTTGGCGTAGAGTAACCGGCAAATCAGTGGGAGCATTTTCAGTTGATTTGGCAAGTCTAATCAATGGAAAAACTGGAGGTGTGTTCAACCCAGGTGTTGAATATTCACCCTTTGCAAAGGAGTTCTCGTGAGGCTGGGAAGAAGCAGACAATATGTTATCATGAGCATCCAAGTTCTTCACACTGGATGCAATCCTAGAACCATCAGCAGCATCTGATGGACTGGGAGATTTCTTTGAGACGGGATGCATGACTGAAGGCAAAGGTGTGATCTGGGCTGGATGGGCTTTATCAGAAGTTGACAAATTCAATGAAGGTCCTGACTTTCCCAGGGCCCTCTCTGCACTTGGCATCATGGTAGACGGTGATGTCGTGGAAGAAGGATCTGAAGACGATGAAACCGACAGTAGCCGTGGCTGATAAAGCTGTGGTAGAACATCTTGCTCGCCAATCCATCCGCGACCAAAGTTCATTCCAGGAGGTAATGCCTTTTCTATTCGGTTGGCTGCAATTTCCCAAGCAATTGGCCCAAGAGCAGCAGCAAATCGAGAAAGGCTCCTGGCATAGGCATATCCTATATGGAGGCCAACCTGATTCAATGGTAGTAACAAGGTCATGAAACTAGGGAATGCACTTGACCGAGAAACCCAAAAAAATCCAGTTATGAAGAAGAGCATAGATAACATTCAATCATCATTGGTAAAACGACATACAACAAAGCATTTTCCCATATTAAGTAGGGTTGGTTACATGGATTCTTTACCTCCATTAAGATCTATCTTGGATCATTATCGAGCTTGCATCTAAAAAAAACTAGGATACCTTTGTATTAGTCTCATTCCAACACTTCTTGAGCCTTCATCGCCCTCTCTTAGCCGGCTCAACATCCCAAAACTCGCATCTCCTCACCGTTGCATCAGCTGGCCTCCTTTGCAAATGGCCAACCCACCATAAGCGATTCTCTTGCATATTATTCTCGATCGGAGCTACACCAAATTCCCTTCTGTTTGCATCATTCCGAATCCGATTTTTACGTGTCCACACATCCACCATAGCATTTTCATTTCTGCTACTGCCATTCTCTGCACATGTCTACGGCTTACAAGCCAACATTCTAATTCATAAAGCATAGCAGGTCTCACGGCTGCTTGGTAAAAATTTCCTTTGATTTTCAAAGAAATCTTCTTATCACAGAGAATAGTAGAGACTTCTCTCCACTTTAGCCAACATGCTAGTAATATCTCCATCAATCTCTCCATCATGTTGCAAAATAGATCCCAGGTATCTAAAAAATCTCTTCTGAATGTTATTGCCACCAATCTTCACCTCAATTTCTTCACCATTGCTTCCATCAAAAGTGCACTCTATATATTCAGTTTTAACCCTACTTATACGAAATCCTTTAGTCTCCAATGCATATATCCAGACTTCAAGCTTCTCATTTACTCCATCTCTAATTTCATCAATCAACAATATCATCAGCGAATAACATACATCAGGGTATCTCATCTTGAATGTGACTTGTCAACTCGTCCATAATCAAAGTAAAAAAGAATGGACTCAAAGTTGAACCTTGATGCAGACCAATGTTGATGTCAAAATAGTCAGTCTTCCCAGACTGTATTCGTACACAAGATGAAGTCCTATCATGCATATCTTTTATGAGATTAATGTATAGGACATGTACTTGTCTCTTCTCCAAAACTCTCCACAATATCTCACATATAATCCTTCTCCAAATTAATAAATATCATATGGAGGTTCTTCCTTTTAGCTCTATAAATCTCCATTGTTCTCCTCAGCAAGTGGATGGCTTCAATAGTTGAGCGAGCTGGCATGAATCCAAATTGATTTTCTTTTACTTTGGAAACTTGCCTAAACCTTCCTTCGATCATGTGTTCCTAAATTTTTATGGTGTGACTCATCAACTTGATACATTTGTAATTTGAATAATTTTGAATGTCTCCTTTGTTCATATAAAGAGGCATCACGATGCATCTCCTCTAATATTCAAGCATTTTCTTGCTTCGTCGAATAACATTAAATCAATTTGTAAGTCAAGTCAAACCACGCTCACCTAAAACCCTCCAAACTTCTATAGGAATGTCATCATGTCCTACACCTTTCCCAGGTCTCATAACCTTCAAAGTCTCCTCTACTTCCTTCCTTTGTATTCGTTTATAGCTTGCATGATTCAGGTAACTTTCAATACTAGCTAGATCTCCCAAAGTAATCTCTCCATTTCCTTCCCCAATGAAAAGATTATGGAAGTACCGCTTCCATCTGGTCTCTATATCCTTCTGAGTAACAAGCGTGCGACCTTCCTCATCCTTAATGCATCTCATTTGAGAAAGGAGTTTAGCCTTTCTTTCTCTTACTTTAGCCAACCTGAATATATCTTTCTGGCCCTCCTTAGAGTCGAGATTTTTGTACAAAACTTCATAAGCTTTTGACTTAGCTTCGTTTCTTCGCTATTTTATACAGCCTTCTTTGCTTCCTTCTTCGTTATTTTCTAGTTTGTGACAGTTACATCTGCTCTATCCTTAAACATAGCTTTAAAGTGTACTCTTTTAATTTTGAGCTTCTCTTGCACCACTCCACCACTAAGCCTCCTTTTTGGCTTGGAGCCCCTCCTTTTGACTCCCATAGCATCTCATTAGCTACCCTTCAGATACAAGATGCTACCGCAGCACCGCCTCCCACATTCCATTTGCACTTCCGTTACAATCCCAAGATAAGTCTTTTAAAACATTCTCCATGAAGTTTGACTGCTTTAATTGAATATTTTACCATCTAGTCAATCAACAGAAGAGAAGGTGGAATTTAAAATTCAATGCTCAAACCCAAGATCAAGCCTTCGGCCAAATTTAGTGTTATCCACTCCATAAACATATTACTATAATCCATGATAAACAATGATGAAAGTTAAGATTTGAGAGTGAGAAGACAATGAACTTGATGGAACATAACCAGCCACACATAGCGCTTATTTCCATTAGGGGTTTGTGCTAAAACAACAAAACCAAAGAACCGAAGATGCCATCCTTTTAGCTGAAGACTACCAAAATTGGCTAGCGTAGACCATGCTTATTAATGTGTGAATGAAATTTCAGCCAATTACCAATATAGGAGAGGTATACCAAACTATCAGAGAGAGAGGGTAGGTCATAGATTTGTAAGGGGTTACTACTTTTACTCATCAGATCTGAAAGGTAGGAGGCTAAGAGTTTATTGCTCAGATCTGAAAGGTGGGAGGCTAGTGCAAGTAGGAGACTAGTGCAAGTAGGAGGCTAGTGACCTACCCATTCAATTTTCTGAGATACTCATAATAAATGCTTACCACAAATAGCAGAAATTGATCGAAACTATTTTAATGGCCATCAAGGCAAAGAGGAATAATTAAACAAGTCATCATCAGTCTGTCATTTCAAATGGAAAGTGCGGTCAACATCACATGGTCTGATTTGTTGGCAAATACCGATAAACTCAAAAATCAACAACTCAGATGGAGGAGGGAGTTGTTTCAATCCCTTTTTTTCTAAAAAACTAAATGATGACCTTAAGAGGACAATGGTCGTCCATGAATTCATTAATCTTGAAAACAAAGGATAGAAGCCCTGAGAGCAAATGAGTAGCAATGTAGCATCTCCCCTTCCCAACTACTCCAAAAGAGAGAGATTGAGTTTCATACTTTTTCCACATACAGCCTAGCGTCCCTAAAAACTGCCTTATTTCTCAGTAGCCAAATTGGTCATAGCACAGCGAGTTATTTCAATCTTCAAAGTTCTTTTTCAAGCAACCCTCGGATAAGAATAGGTTAGGGATATTTGTGAGCAGTTGAATCCAGATTGATTTCAGTAGTGAAATGAAACTTACACAGTAAACCCTGTGGCTGTTTGCAAAGGGGAAAAAACAGATGCTGCATTAAAATCTCTAAAGAATCCTAACCCATCAAATCGAAGATAAGAAAAACGTGGAAATGAAGTGAACAGAAATGAATAGAAAACTCTAACATTAAATTCATTAGATCAACACTCACAGGAACAAGCTCCTTCTTTTCCCCGTCGAATGTTGTTAATATTGAAGGCTCCCGTCCAAAACTATCTATAGAAGAGTGCATGTATGTGTTTCGGCGGTTTTCCTCTGATACGTCTTTTTTCCCATATCTTGTCACCATTCCTCTTATCGTGGACCCTATTAAGAAGATGGACAAAAATTATTTTTTTATTGATAGCTACATACTTACAGTAATATAATAATAGATAGCTCAATAACAGACCTGGAAATTCCTCGTTCCGTTCTGCTTTTTGGTAACCAAACCAGCTGCAGTTTTCACTTGTTTGAGGTAATTGAGAAGTTTTATTACTTAAGTCACTTTGGCCAGGCTTATCTAAATGAACATTATTTTTTATTGCATCAACCAAAGACTTGGACACAGTAACATTTTCAGGAGCTTTCGGGAGAAATGCATCAGAAGTAGATGATGCGCGTTCCGAAGCAGGCCTGCCAAGTGGCTTTTTAAAGGCATTCTTAGTAGGTGGTCTTCCCCTCCGTGTGGTTTTTTGCTCAGGTTCATCTTCATCACTTTCTTGCCGTAAATTTTGGAAGTCCTTCTTAGCAAGCTCTTGTATAGACCTGGCCTGATAAGACGGGGTCACAGAGGGCATCACAAGAATTTGCCAAAAAATGCATGGATGAGTATAGCTTAATAATGGAAGGTATGCTACCTGCCGAAAGTAAACAGTGTCTGATGCATTATAACGCATAGCATTTGACGAGATGAGAAAAACATCTTTCTGCAGATATCAAAACCACAAATCCATTAAGTATCTACTTTTGGTGAAAATGGAGAAACTTGTATAGATATAACACAAATTCCAGTGGAATTAGACAAAAATGTAATTGATATCAAGAAAGGAAAAGACAGGACATGTGAAATCATTATCGTCTATAAAACTAGCATGTAATAAAGGTCTGGTGGTGCATAGTAATATGAAAGAAAAGTAAACACCCATAAGTGAAATAATGGAGGATTAGGTAACATGACACATTTCGGAGGATAGAACCCTAGGGAAAAACACGTCTATGTAACATGTTCATGTCATGAGATCAGCAACGAGAATCATATCACATGTATGGAAACAATCGGGAGTTTCAATGGAAGATTATGCCAGAAAAATCACTACAAGATTGAAATGGAACCATTTCGAAAACAATCAGAGTCGAGGTGCAAAATATTGAAGGTTTTACTAGGCGGCGCAAGAAATAATTTTTTATATCCAGAAAGCAGAGCGTTACCTGACAAAATCCTCAAAAAACGTAAAAAAAGGTCTTATTAGGCCTATTTTTCAGGGGAGAGACGAATCAACCAGCAATTCAATAGTGGGCTAATAAGTTAAACTTGAAATGGTATATAAATCCGCATTCCCAAAATGTGATGTAACCAAATTTGAGCTGAGCAGTCAGTTCGGATCAACCTCAAATTGTTCCAAGTTTGCATATGCCCCTCTAGACAGCTTCTTCCTTATTGTGCCAAAATCCATTGGATTCTCTATGATATCATGGTAATCTGGCAACTGCATGCAAACAATCACATAAATAATAAGCACCCGACCAAAACTAGATGCCTCTTCTGCATATGTTCCTAGTTACAAAAAACACAAACCTCTTCTGGATCCACAGGTTCGGAGAACACTCCATATGTATCCTTCCTGCATACCCGGAAACGGCATCATTAGCATCATCCTGAGAAAATCCAATTCCCCGGCAATAACAACAGGTAGCCACTCACTTCTGTAGCCTGTCGAGGATGAACACCAACAACTTCGTATCTGGCAAAGGCGTCCCATTTTCAGCATCAAAGTGCAGCTCTCCTTCTCACAAAATCAAAAACCATAAATACCATTAAAAACCCCCCTCATTCTCACTTGCATCCATTTACAGCACACGAACCGAAGATCTTACCTTCAGCAGAATCACCAGCCTTGGACTTCCCACTTTCCGTCTGCAACAAAACCGGAACCAGTTATTCCTCCCCCCAATCATCGGTCCATCCAAAGAAGGAAAAAGTAACCCAAAGATCAAATCTTTAACACACAATCACAACAATGATGCTGAACCCACAAAAAAAGGATGACACACCACGTCGAAAAGGACAAACCGAGGCTTTTACCATAACCACAGCCTGTCGGAAACCCCCCAAGCTCCAAAATTTCGCATTAAAAACCCGTAATTACTTCACGGAAACCCAGAAAACCACGGAAGAGAAAACACCGCAAATGGTAGACCCCATCAAACACCATCTCTTCCCATCCGCAATCTCGACAAATGCCCAGAAACGTGCGAATCATCGAATCCTAGAGAACCACTGTACAGTGCTCCCCCACCCCCCCAAAACTCGCAGATCTGCGCAAAAAGCCAGCAACTTTGTCACTACTCAATACCCCAACTTTATCGCGAAAACCCCACCTTCTCGACCGCCGCGAGGTCTCCGATCCGCCTCTTCCCGCCGCGGCGCCGCCCCTCCCCCTCCGATCCCGACGATTCGGGCATCTGGAGCACCTGATTGAGCTTCTTCTCCTTGCGTCCCGCCCCCTCCTCGTACTCCTCCGCATCATCATCGTCTCCGGTGGGGTTGCGACGGGAGGATGGGAAGCGGACGTAGGGATTGGGGAGTCCAGGTTTGGGATTAGGGCTAGGGTTTTGGTGGTGGTGCTGCTGCTGCTGGAGGCGGAGGGAGCGCTTCTGGAGGTCGAGGAGGGAGGGGCGGCCCTTCTTCCGCTTCTTGTGCTTGTTCTCGGCGGGGCGGCCCATATTTTTTCTTTTTTTTCCCTTTTTTTTGTTGGTTGGAGTTGGAGGAGAGGGAACGCTCTGTGCCTGTTTCTATCTCTAGGATTGTTTCTCTCTCTAAATCAGAGGAATTTCTTCGCCTTCTGTTGTGTTTCTCTCTCCTCTCTGATACGCGTCCAGTTGAGCCCAGTTGGGTGGGTTTGCACGTAGGGCCCTGTCTTTTCTTTTTATTTTACTTAAAGGGAAAGTTGTGTCCCGTGTTCTAACAAGCTGCCGTTGGATGGCAATCCGATGGTTCTGAGTTTAATTAGGATTTAGTAGCATTCGTTAGGTGTAATTAGATGGGACTAATGTGATTAGCTTGAGTATGTTTTGGAGTAATTACAACTTGCATGTACTCTTGAACTGAATGGATCTAGGGAGGACCTAGTTGTATTAAAACTAGTTGGAATCAACATTATTTCGTGGAGATGGGCATTGGACACATAGTTAAAATCATGTAAATATCAAGACAAGTGAGCCCATTTGTTTGGAACCATAACAACCTCCCTTGGGTTAGGAATAAGAGGCACCTAAGAATTAGGACCCCTTCATGTTTCCCAAGTCCCCTATCCTTTCCCATGAAGATCCACCTTTGTTAAATGTCAATGGAAGAAGCAATCTAGGCTTGATATCGCTCTTCATTGGTAAAAGCGACTTCTATACCGACACACGAGGAAGAAAGGAAGAAGTTGGAGCTCTACCACTTTCTATTGTTAAAGGCTTAAAAATGTGTTTCTCGGTTGATGTGTTACTTTTGATGCTTTGTCGAAGATCAAGTGCCTATATATTTTGAGTTATGTTGGTTAGGTTTAGATTGTCAAATTCATGTGGATCTAACGTAATTTGGTTGGATCGTGGTGATTGTGTGCCATACTTTTAGATCTAAAGTTCAAACCAAGTTATCGAGGCCTAGAGTGTAGCCTTCTATAAGATGAATTCAATAAACCTCAGATCTCGCGATAAGTAATGATGTTGGATCAAAGGTTTGAGGGTTTTTTCGTGATCCTTACTAGTTGGATGCTCCTTTACTTTGCTCGTTCCTTTTGGACACGGTACTAGAGGTTCCTTTTTAAGTTTTTTTGTTCTATGAACTATGTTTCTGATGAACGTTTCCAATCTTGATATGTTGAGTTGTCTCAGGTCTTAGCCCATATCAAGGCTCGTGAAATTGTATCGATCCGTCCCGAAAAAAGATATATTGGAGATATATCGATGATATCGTAGTAATCTCAAAAGGAGAATAAAAAGGTTGTTTTTTCATAATTTAAGATCATCCTAGTTATTAACACAATAAAAAGCATACAAATATACATCCATATGCAAGAATGAAGTGTGTTTAGTTGACCAATATAGATTCTATCACGCATATCGCTGGCTATCGGTGATGATTGTTGATTGATGGGTGTTGACTACTTATTGTTGAGAGGTATTAGAAAGAAAATGATTAAATTCAAACAACAACTCGAAAACATAAAGGACATGTATTTAGCACGTTATGTTTATATTACATCACATATTATGCATAACCAAAATGTTGAGCTATATCAGAAATCAAACCAACAGGAAAATAAACATAATAACATATATTTTTTAAAGGACATAATAATAATAATTGTTTTGAATGAAATAATGAGTTGAAATTGACTGGAGCCCAAAATCAATATATGTCCCCCTACCCCTGGTCACGACTCACAACATACACTACTTGACCGGAATCTTGATTAACAAGCTTGAGGAGTCTAGGGGAGCACGTTCATTCCCCCTTCAAGGGCAGCGTTCTGATCCAAAACAAATATATAAATCATAATGTGTTTTAAGATGAGTGATCCTACGAGAGCAAAAAAATGTGAGAGCATGAGAGCATGCATTCTAGACCACATGATCATGTCTTCTCTCTCCTGCTCTTCTCTCTCCTGGTTGGATCATGTGGTCCAGAATGAATGCTCCCATGCTCTCACAAGTTTTGGCTCTCATAGGATCACTCCTCGTGTTTTAATATTGCAAGTAGTTAAATAAGTAGTGAAATCAAAACCACATGTGTAACGTCATTGATATGAATAGATATCAATGAAATATTGATAATATCGATCGATCTCTGAGAAAGTATGTAATAAAACTCATCAATTTTGAGTGGTATGGCTTGATATGTCAATATATTACTCATATCTTCCCATGAGATGTCGATTGATAACCTTGAAAAGAATATACACATGAATATCAATACTTCCATCTTGTCAATACCGATATATCAACATCATAAATCATTGATATATCGCAACATCTCAATCCTTAACGCTTGTTTCTATGTCCGCAAACATTTCCTTTGATGTGTTTTATCTATCAAGTCTACTTATATAGAGATAACGTAACGATATCAACTTATAGTTAGATGTAGTGAAAATGGATTATAGAGAATACAATTTTGTTACATATTATATTGCTTGGAATGCTCACTTAAATGGTCTGGTGGTAGCACAGTGCGTCTACCACCCAAAAGACCGAGATTCAGATCCCCTTTTTTTTGGGGGGGGGGGGGTGTTAGATAGTCGACAACCAGCTTAAAAATAGTCAAATCTTTCAACTTGAATTAGAACAATCCATGTAGCTAGCCCTACTTATAGAGGGAGAAGGTTGTATCATTTCTCATTATATTGATGGGAATGTAATTGGCTAGTAAAGAGATTTGATGTCTCTCATCGTCTGGGTTCAATTTAAGAACAATTGAGATGGGCACATTTACATATGAATTTACTTCACAATAATGATAACATTGGTACAAGAAACCAATCCAATTTTAACCCATAGACCATGGTGTAAGGTCATCGAGTTTGTAGGATTGTTACACAATAGAACGGCTAATAGTGGGATCAAATTATGAAAAATAAGATTTAGTATTTAACTTAAAACATATTGGTTTAGTTGGAAGACAAACATGCCGATTTCCAAACATATCAATATATGTGTTTTCTTATGAACATGTGGACTTCAACTTTATTTTCTTTACAAACACGTGTATAGAGCAAGGCAGAATGACATTCATCATCCAATGAATTTCACGATCATGTTCATCACTGTTATCACTCCATACAAAGGGCATATCCTCTACTGTACAGCAAAGAGCATATCCTCTACTGTACAGCAAAGGAATTACTGTTATCACTTCATACAAAGAGCATATCCTCTGCTGCACAGCAAAGGAAGGATGTAATGCGTGAGGATGTCCAAGCCCCTCAATCTTGATCAAGCAGATCACACAGTAAGCACACACAAAAATCCAGATTTCACACAAACCACTAAATCAAGATCAGGTGGCACGGGCATCACGCTCAATCTTGATCAAGCAGATCACACAGTAAGCACACACAAATCCAGATTTTTCACAAACCACTAAATCAAGATCAGGTGGCACGGGCATCCTCGCACATTATAGCAGTCCTTTCTTTGATGTACAGCAAATGATCTGCTCGTTACTTGCCCATACAAAGTGATGTGAATGGATGAATGCAAGACTAGTGTTGGAGACATAATGCAAATCCATGTTTCTTAATGGATGTGCATTCAATAATTCGTGTAAATAAAACCAATCGGTAAAAGTTACCCATCATTTCAACATAGTAGATAATGACAGTGACAGTATTGACATACTTCATATTCCTCAAATGTCTTCATCCAGCAAGATGAAATAGCTGATTTTTTTACAAACTCGGAGGATGCATTTGATTCGTGGGTTATCTGGAGGAGGATAATCTATTTTTGTATTTGTGTGTTTGGTTGGTGGGTAAAAGGTTGAGAGGATTTGTGTGATGTGATTTTATTTAAATTTGAAAAAGTAAATAGTTAATATGATATGATTGTATTACAATTTGAAAAAGTAAATAATTGTTGTGATATAATTGTATTGAAGTTTGAAATAATGAGTAGAAGTTGGGTGTTTTATGATTTTTAGATGATATGATGATATAATATGTATTTTTTTTGATGAAAAGATAGTGGGCTCCACATGTGGGTTAGGATTATGGGTTTTAAAAGTAACCCAACCAAAGTGGAGAGTAACCCCCAACCGAACACACCCGGATGGTTAGAGACAAAACACAATACAATTTTATCAAGTAATCCAGTGTATGTTAAACCAACTTTATTTTGAAAGAGCCCCATGCAACATTCATAGGGGGGCACCTTTCTCAACTTGCAAGAACAGAGACTAGAGAGCTGACAGAGAGGGGACATGGGACCAACAAAACAGATGACAAAGGAGAAGAGCTAGGCAGTTTGGTTCCAAACACAGCTTCAAGAAACCTTCAACTAGGGCCCAATAACCCCAGACTCGGGGTATGCCTTCCTTGTAAAGAAGGCCAATTATTGGGTTAACTTAGTCACTACACTTAACAGAAAATAATTTTGATCGCAACAAATTCGAGGGAGGGGTTATAGTTCATGTATACATCAGATCAGAAACAAGCTTTCCTCCATTTCATCATCAAGTCCAATTTTACTCCAATATAAATATTGCAATACTAAAGATTTCACAGGCAATTCCACAGACCGTATTTACTGACACCGAAGTCCTAGTCAATATAAACAGATGAGCAACCACATTCCCCGCTGCTGATGGGACGATCCAGGGTCAGGGATTTCTAGAAAGGATGTGCAATGGCTAACGACCTGGTTATATCTTAAGGACAAAAGGTCAACGAATCCACCAATTTGGCGGTAAACGTAAGACCTTGACCTCACCACTGCACAGCAAATAAAACACAAATGCAAACTAAAATAACCGGCACAGAAACATGTGGATCTGTAAAAACCATTACATACTGTCAGTTTTCTGTAAACTGACTGAACAATTCAATTGGCAGGCATCGATCCTCCACAATGCATAATAAAAGGAAGGAGGAGCTGCCGTTGAATGGATCAAAGACATGTGTTCTTGCAGAAACTATACCCATTGAAGAAATCAACAAAGTAAACTGCCTGACTATACTGTTAAATTTATTGACCGTCGCTTGGAAAGAGATAAACGAAATAGCTGCCGAGGAGAGGTGTCTACAAGTGTGTCTTTACACGCGAAGAGACTGAATGCAACAACAAAAATCGTACAGACGACGTCATCAAAAAATGGGCTACCGGAGACAAGAAGAGTCACAGCATCTGCCAACAAAAGATAAGACCGCACACAAATAAATAGATCAAATAATGAACGATCATGATGATCAATATAAAGAACAAACCCACTTCACACAAACCATGGGGCACAAATATATAAAACAACAGATCAGAGGAAGATAAAACTAGTCTCCTTCCAACATTCCACTGTATTAAACAAAATTCCCATATGACGCAGCATCGTACCCAAAGCAAAACCCATTAAAGAACACAGTGCACATCATTAGGGAACTAGAAGTCCCTGGCAAAATTAAAGAAAAGATATATATAAAGGGTTTTGCTTTGTTTAGATTTCTCATATGGTATTACGAAAAAAAGAAAACCTATAGCTACTGGAATTTCTTCGCACCAACTGAGCCTCCATCCCAGCACATCAACCCAAAGATCTACTCGTCTTCATCTTCCTCCCCATCATCCTGCAGAAATCAAATCAGCAATAGCAACAAAAGACCAGCCAAGAAACCGTCTTAGAATGAGAGTCAGGTGTATACACTGCCACTGCCATCCTCGTCATCTTCCCCGTCATGAACTTCAGACTTTGACTTGTCGGATTCCTCTTCCTCCTTTTCGGCAGCCGAGTCCCCAGCCTGCAATATCAAAAGTTAAGCACGGCTCTCTGAAGGAGAATCGAAACGAAAGAATAACTGAGGCAAAACAAAACCTGTTTCTTATTGTATGCGGCTATGTTCTTATTGTATTCAGACTTCCTCTTCTCGGCTTTTGCAATGTAAGGAGCTTTCTCCTGTTAAATACATGCAAGAGATCGTAATGAAAGAAAACACCTAGAACGAAAATAAATATAACAATATTATAGTCTAAAATCTTACAGAATCGGACATGGATTTCCATTTCTCACCGCCAGCTTTCCCAACCTGACAAGCAAAACGGACATTTAAAGAATCTCCAAAATTACCCAAAATTGATAGACAAGTTTAAGGTGAAAAAACTACTTACCGCGGCGACGGACTTGTTATTCGGATTCTTTTCCTTGTACTGCTTCCTGAACTCCTCCCTTCAAGATCCCAAAGAACAACCCAACTCAATCAAAACCCTAAAAACAAAAAAATCTCGAAAAGGATAACCTACATGAATACAAAGAATGCGCTCGGAGGCCTCTTCGGCTTATTGGGATCTTTTGCCACCTTCTTCGATCGCTTTGATTCCTTCTCACTGGCCTTCTTTTTCACTCCCAGCCTGCAAAAAGCACGTAGTAATCACAACCCATCTCCGAAAATCCCAAATTCACCACAAAAATCGAATCAAATCGCAAGAAAACCACCCAAAAAACTTACTTGCTTTCCGCCTTCTTGGAGGCATCTGCCTTCGGCCTCCCGCGCTTCATCTCGGCGAAATCTACGACCAAAGAGCGAGACCGGATTTACAAAAGAGACAAAATCGGAAGCAAGCACAAATAGAAGAAGGTCGAGAGAGGTAGGGAAGTGTACCGAAATCGAGGGTTAGGATTTGGAAAGGGTAGAGAGGGAGCGGTTTTATGGGAGAGCGGTGTCGGAGATAATGGCGAGGGGGTTTTTGAAGTGGAGGGGGGAAATTAAACCCCATATTGGGCGGGATGCGGATCTTTGCCACGTCAGCGATCCGCGTGATCGCTAATGATTTGTCTGTTCCCGTTCGTTTGATGCTTCGTGTGCTTTTTTTCCACCGTCTTCTATGCTTTGGATTAGGGGTGGGGGTGACAGGTGACCGCCACGTGTGCGTGTACGCTGGATGTGTGCATGGGCCTTCGGCTGTGTGGTGGCATCAGGTTTAAAAAAAACGGACCGAATCGGTCAGTCGAACTCGTTGGATCAGAAACCCCCGACTTGGTTGGTGTTATCGATTTTGGGTAATTATTTTTAAAAAAAAAGAAAATAAAAATTCAGGTCCGACCACATTTCATATTGGATGGACTCGGATGGTCGGACTGAGTTGATTAGGATTAATCTAATTTTGATAATTTGGTAAATTTTCAAAAAAAATAAAGGTGTTTGGTATGTAGGTTTAGGTGGGTTAACCTGGTAGCAGGTAACCTATTTTTTAAGGTGTGTTCGGTTGGGGGGTTACCCTCACTTTGGGTAGCTAATCCCCAAAAACCCACACTTTTAACCCACTAGTAGGACCCACTCCCTTTTAATCAAAAAAATATATATATTATGCCATCATGTCATTTAAAAATTATAAAATACTCAATTTCTACCCACTATTCAAACTTCAATACAATCATATCACAACAACTACCCACTTTTTCAAATTTCAATATAACCATAGCATAATAACTACTAACTTTTTCAAATTTCAATACAATCACATCACACAAACCCTCTCAATCCTTAACCCACCAACCAAACACACTAATAAAAAACGGGTTATCCACCCCTTGGATAACCCACCAACCGAACGCCACCTTAGTTTTGGCGTTTGAAAGAGGATTAAACTGGAGTGGGTTAGAAGTGGGTTTATTGCGATATGATTGTATTGGAGTTTGAAAAAATGAGTAGTTATTGCGATGTGATTGTATTGGAGTTTGAAAAAGTGAGTAGTTATTGCGATGTGATTGTATTGGAGTTTGAAAAAGTGAGTAGAAGCTGAGTAATTTATAATTTTTATATCATATGATGGTATAGTATATTATTTTTTGATGGAATTGATGATGGAGAATTGATTTATTTAATTTTTAAAAAATATAAAATGTGGGACCCACATGGAGGGAGAAAAATATGGGGTAAGGGGGGAAAGAGGGGTTTACCCCATGTGTCAAACGACACCTAAAGGTTTAAATAATGAAATAATGGGACTTTTATCACTTATGTCATTCTTAACTTCTACGATATAAGTTATGTCCCTCTCCTTTTTGGAATATAAGTTGTACCAATACTTTCTTAGAGTAATTTTGTAGAAGTAACTGCAAATAAATAATTACAATATTATATTCATACATAATGTTGGAAAATATGACTAACTTTTGTAAAGTTTACTCGAAATAGGCAATCATGTTATTCTATTGAAAGATTTGTCATTTTAATGATTATTTCATTGATATATAAATATATACTTGCATATATGTATATGGTTCTATCGGTTGATCACTTCGACCTGTCTGATCAGTGAATTGAGTCCGGTCTGATTTTTTCCGAGTCAATAGGAATGACAACATCATGCTAACGTCATCACCAGTCCGATCGGTTTAGACCGACAATCCGACCTGATTGGATCAAATCGAAGACTGACCGGTTCAATGTCTAGTGCGGTTTTTACCACTCCTTAATTTGTGCAGTGGATGTTGATGTGGAGAAAGACCTTCAGTGGCTATGGAGGTGTAGGTGCAACATCTCCCCGATCTACTCGATACATACGGATGACATGTTAGTTCTTCACTTAATGCTAAATAGAGGGTCTGTTTGGTAATCGGATTACGATGTGGTAACTCGTTTTACCCTTCTCTATTATTGGGTTGGAATTCCATCACAAATCACAATAACATCACATCCGATTATTTGTTCCAATACTAATAACCATCCCAAATAGGTACCATTCAGATCATGTTACCCCAACCCGAATGAAAAATTGGCAAATTGATGCGATCGGAGGTAAAAATCTCTTTTACCACAGTGGGGTCATATACTCGTATTCAGCTGGTGCATTTAGCAAATGGTGGGATTGTGTTATTTTAAGTTGATGGAATTGTTTATACTTTACGATATGGTATTTTGTGGCCGAACACATAAAATGGCCGAGAAGGTTGCTTGCCTCTTGTGGAGGAAGATGGATTGGGCCTTACATCTCTTGTTGATTCAGTAACCAAGACCGGTTATTTTTTGGAGGGTCTTAAAAGCATAGAACTCTTTGTGGCCATATTTTCTTTACTTTATGTACTTTTTTTTAAAGGAAGAAGGATGAAATTCCGAGATGGAACTCACCGTCAAAAACTTTAATTTATAAAAAGATAAAGATACATATTACCTTGCAGATCGGAAACGATTTACTTTATGCACTTGAAAGGTAATGGATCGTTTCCTGCTTGGAAGGTTATGCTTAGGTTGAAGCCTCTATTGGCCCCGGTTCTGGGATGATCAGCCCCACCTTATCCATAGAAAGTGAGCAAAGCAGTCTTCTCTTTCATCCTTTTACCATGGACACACTCGGTATGAGTTATGCCTCCTCCTTCCCCCTACATGTCAAGATACAGTTCAAACTAAGTATAGGGGTATATTATATTTCATGTACACTTCACCTATAACATGTACTTTTGTTATTTTCTATGCTAATATCATTCAAAATAAAATCATACTCAATATTTCTTTGTGTGATATTAAAAATTCTTAGAAAGATGCATGTAGTAATATTCCCAAAAATGGCATATACAAAAAAAATAAAAAACTATGAAAATCACTCAAATACAATAATGAAAATTTCTTTAAAATGCCATAAAAATATTTAAACTAAGAAAACCACCTCACGAAAATATCGGCGTTTGCATTTTCATCATATATCAACATTTGCATCTGCATGTGTATAAAGTAGATATGTTCTAAAGAGAGTCTTGAATGGATTCAAAGAATGAGCCCGATCATCTTAATTCATGTAAATTAACATGAAATTCATTGCATATTACAATTTAGAAGATTCGTGCCATTTGGCTCGTACTCTATGAGTTTCATAAGGCAATGCTCAGTCTTCGTGCCTTTGTGTCTAAGTAGATCACCTCAAATCATAAAAGTTTGACTTTGGAACAAAAAAACTTCTCTAAACTCGTGCATTATACATTTATTTCAATCTAAATGAGTAATTGAAAAATCAAATCAGTTAAATCTTGGTACATGCACGACAGCTTGGTCATGCATATTAAATGATTGATAAATGGGAATTGTAGAGACCAAGATAATTCAACTTTCTCTAGTAATGTGAATGTCCAAAGACAGGGTGTAGCATGATATCACTTAACTATCTAGCCTATATGACATCAAAAGCATCCATCACCATGGATTTACCTAATAAAGTTCAAACACTACACGCCTATAATGTAAAAAAAAGTGAGAAAAGGATTCTAAAATGGTATAAGTGATATAGTGCAAATTTGTTAAAAAGCAAATATTATTGACCGCAATAGTCCGAATGTCCTTAAAAAATACTTGGCTACACTAGGAATGCTTTAATACATCGCTGGCTACATCAGTAAGGCTCCAAACATCTCAGTTCTTTAGCTAGCAGCAATTGAACTTATAAAGAAACACTTGACTCACTCGAGAAAAGAGTTGCTCAAGAGAGTATCATGGGGATGCCAAGCCAACTGAGTGATCATTTCACCTCCTTGAGTTGGAAGAGGTAACACAACACACACACACACCATATAATTAGTCTATGTACTTAAGGAGTATGCTTTAAAAGTTATTGTATATGGGTTGACTTTTAAGCCTAACCTCAATAACGTATGTGGAAATTGAAGTATATTGAGTATAAAATCCTAATTCTACGGGAGTTTCTACGCATCTTGATCCATGGATTTGGTCAAGCTTAATTTTCATTTTATGTTCACGAGCATAGTATGCCACCCAAAATCATTTCACTCTCTTTGACACTTATTATTCAAATAAGTGTTTGACATGGAACTAATAAGCTTATGTATAAGGAGGTAATGACCACATATTTTATCTATCTTATTCGTGAAGATTGAGCTAATCAACTTAACAATCATGTGCATTTGCATCTCAAATACTTCATTCTCACAAGTACATGTTTTGTAAATAAGAAGTGCATATAAGTATTTTAAAATGGATAAACATATGAAAAAAGAAAAATCCAAAATGAAACAAAAAAGAGCACTGCATGCATGCATGTGTGCATACTATCTGAAGAAACTGGAGTAAATACGTATACAAGACATATTTATTCGTATACACCTCCAATTGAGAGTCAAGTACATTGGTCTGTGGGTCATGACTCTCCATGTTCAACATGAGCACAAGCTACGAGACTTGTATGATATTGCCTAAAGGATGAGTTTGACATGTTTAGAGTATGTAAGTCCATTCTTTGGAAAGGGGATTGTGTATATGTTCTCGAAGATAAGGAGAAGAGGAAAAATATCCTGGATGAGGCACACGATTCCATACCATCCATTCATCCATACAATATTAAGATATATCGAGACAAATGTCGATGAGTAGAAACCATTGCAATAGTTATCATGGGGAGATTGAGCCTTCCGCATATGTACTTAAACCATGTAGGGTACATACATCTTAGAGTGATTCATTTGATTCAACGTATTTTTTTTATTTTCTTTTAGAGATATTGTACTGAGAGATTGTTGGGATGTTTTGTTATACTTTCTATAGTTACATGTATATCTCAATTTGTGGACATTAACTTGATAAATATGATTAATGAAGATGAATGTTGCAGTTTACATTTCATTGTGTGGTATTCATCCTACTATCGTATATTTTAAGTACTAATCTAGCATGTGAGTTGGTTTATCGAGTATCAAAAAATCATACACGAATTAGAATTTATGACTGATGCTCTAATCTTGCCGATCTAAGTGGCTAGAAGGACGGTGTGTCACATACTTCCACACGTTGGATATGTGGAACATATCATGCATAATTAGATTTGGTAAGATTTCCCAGACTCCCCGTCTCTCGATTGACAAATGACGAGTTGTCACATATAGCATGCTCGTTGGAGATGTAATTAATTAGGATCAAATAATGGTCGATGGATATGTGAATTGGGTAACGAGGGGATTTCTGAGAGGACAATGATACAAGATGATGCCTAGGTCGTGGGACGAGGAGGAAGATGGCAAGTAGAGAAGGTCAATGGTGTTGGTTGTCCATGCGTTGCACTGGATGAAGATGCATGTGGTTGTTGACTTGGGCAAAAACCCATTACAGACAAGGTGAAAGAGGTCCTCCGTCAGTTGGAAGAGGAGAGGCGACTTGATTGTGCATGGATCCAAGAGGTAGACCAAATGATTGTTGACGTGTCAACCTATAAAAACTCAAAGATAAAAAGGAAATAAATTAAAACTTTGAATAAAAAATTACTAAATATGGAAGTTGCACATGCCAGTGGGTCTACAAGTTTAATGAAGGGCATAAGTAAAAAAATTAAATAAATAGTTAGAATTTTGTAGATGTTTATAGGTATAACATACCTGATTTTTATTTTTATAATTTTAATTTTTCCAATGTGATGAAATGTAAAGTGCAACATCCATCTTCGTCAATCATATTGATGAATGTGATTAACGAAGATGAATGTTGCAGTTTGCATTTCATTACATGGTATTCCTCCTACTATCATATGTTTTAAATGCTAATCTAGCATGTGAGTTGGTTTGTTGAATATCAAAAAAAACATACACGAATTAGACTTTATGCACGATGCTCTAATTCTACCAGTCTCATTGGCTAGAAGGATGGGGTGTCACATACTTCCACATGTTGGACATGTGGAACATATCACACACAACAAATGAAGAGTTGTCGCATATGGCATGCTCGTTGGAGATGTAATTAATTAGGATCAAATAATGGTAGATGGATATGTGAATTGGGTAACGAGGGGTTTTTATAGGGAGATGCTTCGAGGAGAGGACAATGTTAGATAAATAGTTAGAATTTTTATTCTTGTTAAGAACACATGTATTTCGATCGATGATAAGATGCGAGAAAATCGCTTGAGGTGATTTGGCTATTTGCAAAGGATGTCAATTGATGCACTGGTGATGAACTGTGACTGTTGGGATGTTGAGCCGGCTAACCAAAGGGTGCGGAAGGCCCAAGACGTGTTGGAATGAGACTATACTACAGGATCTTAGTTTTTTGGATCTAAGTCCAAGAATGATCCAAGATAGATCTGAATGGAAGCAAAGAATCCATGTAATCGAGCCTACTTAATGTGGGAAAAGGCTTTATTGTCGTTGTTGTAAGAACACATGTATAACGTATTTTATTATGTTAATACACTGTTTTGGGTATATGATAATATTTTTATTGATTTTTGGTTTTATCATATAAAATAGTTGGAAAAACGAGAAAATTGGAAATCGATTAAATAAGCATGTGACTATCACATATGTTTTTATCCGTATGTTTTTACATTTTTTAGCTTGGAGGTTTAATGAATAATATAATATAAAAGGAATAAGATGAGATTGAAAACAGATAAATAGGATATCATATGTATTCATTCTACAGAAAGTATACAAGGTGTTAATTCAATTATACAATAAATCCAGGAATCGACTTTCTACGTAAGGACCCAACTCACCCTTAAGTATTTATATGATTTTGTGTATTTTAAAATATCAACTTTAAAGGTGAGTATGGTCAATTTGGATTTAATATGCATTAGATATAAAATCCAAAATGGACATGTATGCAATCACGATTCGATTTTCTATTAGTATATGTGCAGAGTATTTTTTGTGATGCTTTTACATTTTCGTATATTTTTATATGAATAATAAAAATGTGTTTGAGATGTTGTCAAAGGATACAACTAAGTGTGGTGAGTAACTTCTATATGTAGCCACACAGTCATTGTGACACCACACATTACGACCTCGATATTCAACAACCAACTCACAAGCATCGATTCACAATCTAAATACGACCAATAGATAAGCAGGAGAATAAGCAGAGTAAAATGATGAAAATATGCCACGTTCACTCCTCATTGATATATCACCGAATATAACAACAACCATGTCCAGATATACAAATATACCATCAGAGTATAATAAAATACATGTATCATAATTGTCTCCCACAAGTAAACAAAGTAAAGTAAAAGTAGTAACAACTAACTAAAAAAATATAAAACTACTATACACCATTAATGGTGCAACAGAATCATGTAAGCTCCTCATGAAAACAAAACCACCCACTACAATGACTTTTGGTCTAGAGGACATGTTGGACCACATAGAAAATGGTGTGTTATGAGCAGCGTTGCCCAATAAAAATATACTCAAATAAATTTTAAAGCAATAACATTAGTTGCGAAGAAGTAACTAGCACTGGTAATTATAACAACTAACACAAAAATCGAGAGGATAACTGAAACGAGTACACGAGAAAGTGAACACTATCTCACAAGCAACGCTACTAGTGAACACTAACATTTATGATATTATGTTTCGTTAAGGTTATTATCAATAATATCACTACTCAACATTCTTATCAGTGGAAGATATAGTCCATGGTCTTGACCACGAGTGTCTCACACTATAACTTCAAGATACATAGTATCTTAGGGACGTGAGGCTTACGTAGGCATGCGATGAAACTACATTTCATCACCTTCATTCTTTCATTTTGGCTTTTAAATCCTAGCTAAATTCATGTATATATCATCAATTTTTACAAAAAAATCCATTATTTATTTTATATATTGTATAAAATATTGTATTTAAATCCAAGCCAAAAAGAATAAAGAAAAGAACAAGAAATGAAATACCATATGTATTGAATGACCTTAAACTCCAAGACCTAAGCATCATGATGATGGGGTCGACAATGAATAAAGTAGGGAGAGACAAGAGCCAAAAATACAACAAAACCCTTCATTTTAATTCTCCAATAAGTCATTTTTGTGACATGTTTTATTCTTTATTATTTATGCCTCAAATTAATTATCTTTATATATGAAAGTTATAGATAAAAATACATAGAAAAAACAAAATTTATTTCACATAAAAATAATACACAATGTGCCTTCTATACTTAGAATAAAAATCTAAAATCCCGACATCACATACTTGCATCTTCTCCATACGAACTTAAAATTCATTAAACCCACCTTTAACTGTTTGTAGCTTTTAATTAGCTACATAATAAAGATGATTTCATTTAATTTCAAGTTAAGATGTAAAAGTCAGGTTTCAGACACATATTGTACATTATTTCTGAATAAAACAATCATTTATTTTTTTCTTTATATTTTATTACTTTTATATCTTTTATAGTTTTATAAATATTAATATAATACATGTACATAATTATATTAGAATAAACAACTAAAACTTTAATAAAACAACTAATTAACTTCATATATATAGTTGAAATGTATATACGTATACCTATGTAATAAATATGCCTATTTATTCAAGCATACATATTAGTTCAAAAAAACAAAAAATGTATTTATATGTATTTAAATAAGTTATTAATATATAAAATATGTAGATAAAATAATAAAATTTAGAATATAAAATAAAAGTAAAATATATACTATATATGTAAAAGTGCTTATATTTATACATGTAAAAAGTAAATCATAATAAATTAACTTGTAAAAATAAAAAATCACAATTAAATACTACATTTTAAATTTTTTATATTTTAACTAAAATTAATAAAATTAGTTACTACTTTTAATCAAATTAATAAAGGGCTTTATTTATTTGTGTTACTTACAGGTTTGCGTGGACCAATCAGGGCGCACCCTTGATTGCCCCAGGTCAACTCATGATTGCTTTGGATCGCCGCTGTCAGAACCGCTGACCCTGATTTCTCCCCTGGATTCCACTCGAATCTTTCTCCCATTTGGGATGATTCCTTCGGTGAATCTGTTCCTCGTTCAAACCTCTTTCACGCAGGCATGATTCTTCGTCCAATGGAGCCTAGATGTAGGCACTGTCAATGGTCAAACGTTGCCATGTGTATAACATCTTCTCCACCACCTTCTCATTTTGATCCTCTTCCACACATTCAAACCCTAACCCTAACCATGATTGGTATTCCTGAAGACAGCAGGAAGCTCTATATATGGGTTCAGCAAACAAGAAGGGGGCGTGATTTGAGTCGATCCAGCCTCACAGAGTTCTTCCACTGCAGGGTATGCTCCCAGCCGCAGGTAGGTGATCTTTCCTTTTCTTTGTGTTTTTCAATTCTTATCTTAGACAATAGTTTAACCTCATACTTTGTTTCATCTATTTCAATTTTAATTCGTGTAAAATAAAAAAAACATCTTTCGCTAGAGCTCCGGCATCAGCCCTTCATTCTGACGTATCCGACCCTGCTCCAACCTTGTCAGCATAGCCATTTTGCACCTCGTTACTTCTCTTTTATCCCATGCACCCTCACTCAACCCGATCCTCCTTTGATCATGAGATCGACTCTCCTCCTCTGCTGTTCGTCGAAGAGTCTCCAACAACTCCATATTCACTCAGTTCACCTTGAAATAGACCCCCAGACCTCACTTATTGGACGTGGAATCTAATCGTGCAGGTCCGGTGGAGTATGAGCTTCTGTTGAGGTGATTTTTGCCAAAGAAGGGGACCTAGAACCTCAAAACTCCTCCGTTCTACCAGGACTACGGTGGTCCTCGGATCCATCCAAGGTATCCAGCAGGTATGGACCCTCCCCATGAACGATTTGAGTACTTGAGCAACAAGGAAGAAGACTGGAGGGTAAGGGTACATTAGATCAGAGCTCGAGGAGGCATAGATTCTTCCTTATTATTCCAAATACACTCTCCGTCGTCCAATCAAGAACAAAGCCCCAAGAGTGGCAACTAGCATCCGATTGAAGCAGAGCTCGACCGTTGGATCTCGTATGATATCTAATCTCAAACGTTCGTGGCAAATGGGTGTCGCACAAGAAGGGAGCGCCACATGTATGAGTGAGATCATCTGGGTCGTCCTTTAACACCGCATGGGGTATTTTTGCAACTTATACGCAACACCTTGTTGTATTTAGTTTTTAATATTTAAACATTCATTCACAATGTAGTTATTTTTGTAATATTTATAGTTTGGACCTTACACTTTTTAAGTTTGTGCCTAGGTCCCTTGCCAGGTCACCTCACATGCTTGTTTGTGTGAGGAGTTGGGCTTTTTACAAGGAAGCCCTTTTAGTTATTCTTTTGATTTAGCTCATTAAATGCAAGGTGTACTGTGGTATATTTTGGTTAAATTACATGTGAACCCTAGAGCTTTTTGAATATTACAGTTATACCCCTATCAACGTTATTTATTGAATATGTTTGGGCATTTTGCATTTATGGCTCTATAGTTTTGTTGAGGGGTTTGGAAATAGAGAAAAACTTTCTTATATTTATAAAAACATCCCTGTCATTTGTATTATCTTTTTGTTGATTTAGTTTTATCCAAAACTAAGTTGCTCTAAAAATTAACAAAAATCATAATAAATACTTAATATCTATATATATTATATATTTTTTTATATACACATTTAATAAATATTTTCTCTTTATTAAAAATAAAAAGCATAGTATTTTGTCACTGTCTTGATTTAAAAACTCATAAAAATTATAAAACATACTCAAAAAATAAAAAAATGATAAGCTTTATTATTGTATTTTGCACCTACAAAACCAAAAAATCACTAAAAAAATCAAAAGAAAGACCAAAAAATAGTAAAACCTATCTAACATAGAAAAATTATTAAAAAAACATTTAAGTTCATTTTCACTTTGATCTCTTTATCTCATTTATCTCTTTGCCTTCCCCCCGTCTATGACTCTACCTATTCTAATGATAGTTCAACGCTTTCCACGCGGAAATATATTAGAAAATTCATATTTTTTAATCGTGAATTTAGCATTTTTAGTTCTTTAATGTGGGAAAGAGCAAAATCTGCAATCAATAAAGAACGGAAAAAAAACTGACTTATCTATGGTCGTTCGACTTTGGAAGATAGGGGAGTTTCACCTCGTGATTTGAGAATTTGAGGAGAAATTCAGTTGTTAATTATCCTCTCTGAAAAGAAAATTTGATGAGCCGCTCAACAACAGAATGTCTTTGTTCCCAAGTTCTCCTGTCAACTATTATAATAAATAGCAATTTCCTAGCCTAAGGCAAAGCTATCTCTTTCCCATCGGCGAGACGTTACGGACAGAACACCCGTTGCAAATACAAAAAATGTGTTTTATATTTCTAAAATTTATTTAGTTCATTTCCCAAAATATAAAAAATAGATTTGGAAATTTTTGGGACTAGTATGTATTTTTAAATTTCAAACAGTTTGACCTATCAAGATAAGTCACTATTTTGATAATTTTATTCATTTAAAAATAAAAAATAAGCAAAATTAAAAAAGATCACAAAAATATAATAAAATACAAAAATATAAAAAGATTTTATTTCACTAATTTTGAGTATTTATAGCTATATTTAAAAACATAAGAGTCTATGTATTTATATCTATATATACATATATTATCATTTATTATTAAAATTATTATCAAAAAAACAAGAAATATTTAATACCCTTAAAAAATAAAAATATTGTACCTAAGTTATTTTTCTAATCTCTCTCTCTCTCTCTATATATATACATATATATACATATATATTATCGAATATCTTATCTATATACAATTGTATCTAATTATCACATCTTCCTAATGAAAAGAAAATTAAAACTCATAAAATATATAACATAAACATTATAAAATCAAAAATAAAATAAAAATAAGTATATATTTAACATTTAGGAAGGTCTCTGTAACATGATCAGTCTGCTCAAATTCCTCAAGATGTTCCAAACGGGAGATGTGATCCGCAATCACATTCTTGACTCTAGGTTTATCCTTAATTTCAATATCAAACTCCTGGCATAGAAGTTTGGCATCCTTCTTAGCCATAAGGTACATGATGGCGGTGTGATATGTATAGATAGTCACTTTGGATCTAAGAATATATGATCTGAATTTGTCCAAGATAAAAACTACGGCTAATATCTCTTTCTCCGTGACTGTGTAGTTCCGTTGAGCAGCATTCAATGTACAACTAACATAGTGAATGACAAATGGTACTCCATCCCTACTTTATCCCAGCACGGCCCCTACGACAAAATCGGAGGCATCCGTCATGATCTCGAATGGGAGAGACCAATCAGGTGGTTGAAGGACAGGAGCCTCAACAACTAGGTTATTGAGAGTCTCAAATGACACAAGACATATCATCTACAATGAACTCGATGTCTTTCGTCAACAGATCAATCAACGATATGGCAATCCCACTAAAGTCGTGAATAAAATGTCGGTAGAAACCGACATGCCCCAGAAAAGACAGCAACGACCGTAAGTTAGTGGATCGAGTTTCCTAATGATATCCACATTGGTCGGATCAACCTCCATGCCCATGTCAGAGATGATATGACCAAGCACCATCCCCCGAGTCCCCATGAACTGACTTTTTTCCCAAGATAAAACAAGATGGACCTCTATGTAGCGTTGAAGAACGTGGTCTAGGCAATCAAGACAGGCATCAAACCCATCACCGTAGACCGAAAAGTCATCCATGAAGACCTCTAAACAGTCACCCACCATGTCCGAGAAGATGGACAACATGCATCTTTTGAATGTCGTCGGGGCGTTACATAGAACAACGGGCATCCATCTGAAAGCACAAGTCCCAACTGGACATGTAAATGTCATTTTGTCCTGATCCTCATGCGCTATCTCCACTTGATTGTAATAGGAGTTTCGTCAAGAAAGCAGTAGTGACTCTTCCCAGCTAGCCTCTCTATAATCTGGTCAGTAAAAGGTAGCGGGAACGATCCTTCTTGGTGGCTCGATTTAATCGTCTGTAGTACATACAAATCCTCCAAGAAGTGGGTGCCTAGTTAGTTATATCCTCTATAGACTCGCTCACAACTGTAGTGATGCCCGTCTCCTTGGGAACCACATGTAATGTACTAACCCATTTGGAGTCGGAGATGGGGTAGATAAAACCGATGCTCCAACATTTGGATATCTCTTTCATTACCACCTCTCGAAGATTCAAGTTCAACCGTCGTTGGAACTCACGCGATGGCTTGGCATCCTCCTCGAGATAGATATAGTGAAAGCATATGGCTGGACTTATCCACTAGAGATCAACTACACTCCATCCTATTGCCTTGTGTTTTCTTTCAAGAACCTCCATCAAACGAGTTTTTTGCTCTCCAATCAAATTCATCGAGATAATGATTGGGTACATCCCATGCTCATCCGCAAGAAATCTATACTTCAACGACTGCGACAAAGGCTTCAGTTCAGGACAATTGGGAGCTTGCAAATATGGCCTCTGAAAGGTTTGAGTGAAGGCAACCGGATCTGAATGTGAGAACTCTCGCTGATCGTGAAAAACTAGTGAAGATGGCCCTGCTGGTGTATCTGTGCTCAGTGCTGGCATGGTCTCCACCCCAATGGCTGGCTATGTGGAAATAATACAAGGTTATAAATCATCAAACATTGGCCAGTTTATGTCTGGATCTGAGGGTTCTGAATCAGAATCACGGGAAACAAAATCTGCTCCATTGTCTTGAATGCGGTCGTCAACCTCAAAAGTGTCCTCGACCAGGATTGTGCTCTCTGAACTCTCCTCTGTTGGAAGTTGTGAATCTGCGACATCTGAATGTGAGAGAGCAGCTCGTGAAATGGGATTGGACAATGCAGCTTCGTCATATGTGATCATAAAGTCGCACTCTTGGTGGAAATCTCGCTCTGCCTCTATCATTAGCTCTACAACACTGAACTTCTCTGAGCAAGCTGAATCCCGCGCTCTAGTCTCGTCAATCGTCTCGATTTTATACTCTCACCTTCAACGCGAAAGTATACCTTCCCACTATCATGGTCGGACACTGCATTGACCGTGGCCAAGAATGGACGACATAGAATGATGGGGGTATCGGTCACAGATTTATGGATCTTCATGTCCAACACAACGAAGTCCACGGGGAATTTCAAACCCTGAATTGTGACAACTACGTCCTTCAACAACCCCTTCGGCCTCTTGACAGATCTATCAACAAACTGAAGGATTGTCCTGCTCTGTCAAAGAGGGTAAAACTCGAATCGATCGATAAGGTTGTCGTAAGGTGGTTGATAGAAGACCGTTGTTTAATAGAGTACGATCGAATCACTGCTCATGAATGTGGCATCTGACATAGGTAGCTCCTGTATTTGGCTCTTGGCTGGCAGGCGGTTCTGAATAGCGAAGTAGGTGGCACGGGTAAGCATATGGATTTCTGCCTGATGGTTCCTCTTCTTCATGCCGATAGTGGTCTTCTCTCTCAAGTTTCGCTAGAAGAGAGGGATGCGCTCAATTGCCTCCTGTAGAGTCAGCCGGATATGGAATCTATCAATCACCTGTTGGCTAAACTCTAACTACTGATCTTTTTTTGTCTTTTCTTTTTTACTCCCCTTTGCCAAGCGAAGTGCTTGAGGGAAGGGTATGGCTGGTGATAAACACAGAATTGAGGGCGATCATATTGACTCACAAGGCGAGTCAACAGTCGGTGTCTTGACCACCACAAAATCTTGTATTTAATCAACAATTAACTCACACTATAGATCAACAATTAGAAATAAATGTGGAGTTAAAATTTATTTTTAACTCTGCATAGAAGATCGTATAGGACAGGTATGCAGAGAGTTCGAACACAGGGAGCAAACATGGTAATTCAAAAAGATGTGTGTGTGAGTGTGTGAGTGATGTCTACACTATGCAAGCAAGGCGTTTTTGTGGGTTTTTAATTTTATTTTTTTTTATTTTTAATTTTGTATTTTGATTTTTAATTTTCTGATTTTTTATAAATTTATATTTTATATTATTACTTTTTTTCAATATTGGAATATAAAGATAATGTAATAAAAGAGAAGATAGAATATTAGTAAAAATATGCAAAAATAGCCAAAAAAATCAGAAATAAAATATTTTTGATATTTTTATAATTTTCTACTATTTTTATGATTTTTGGGTATTTTTCAAATTGTTTTTGGTATTTTTAAATAGTGAAATAAACTAAAACAGTGGATAAGCTACTGGCTGGGGGTAAAATGGGAATTAAAAATATCAAGCAGCCACAAAATTTTTCCAAACTATTTTTCAAATAAAGACAATACAAACAGGAGACTACAGAACTTGAGTTTACAATTTTTGGAGTTTTCTAAAATTTTTTAGATTTTTTTAAAGTTTATAAGTATTTTCGAATTTTTAAGGTTTTTCTTTTGAGATTTTAGTGATTTTTGGACAGACACTAAAATAGGTCAAAATACACGCTAGGGAATTTTTTTGGAAATTTTCGAGGTCTTTTACTATTTTTTGGGTATTTTCTAAGCTAGACAGTAGGCAAAAAGCATGTTTTTGATTTTTAATAAATATAAAAATGAAATAAAATCAAAAATTAAAATTGTGGCATTAAAGTACAAGTACTCAGGAGCTTTTTAAATTTTGAGAATTTTTAGAATTAAAATGAGGCCTTAATTAATTAGATCAAGCAAGTAAAAGTTAAAGGCCTGGCAGGGACTATCTCGCAAATAGACAAAACTCCAGGGGCACGCTTGCAATTGTCCAACAAACTTTCTAACTAAATAAATTACTTTAAGGACCAAAAACAAATGCACCAAGCCGCAGAGTTATGAAAGCAAAAACACCAAGGGTCACGTGCACCCGCACGTGGACCTGGGGGAGGGCACAAATGCATTTAACGAAAAGTCTGATGGCTAGGTTGCAAAATGCCCAGAAAGTTTATACTTTAATATTTAAATTTCAGGTTCAACATGAAATGGTCAGAAGCGCAGCACCTTTCTTGCAAAATTCCCCTGAGGCACGTACGAGAGCACGCGTGCCTAGGGAGGACAGTCTGGCAATTATCGAAAGCCCGAGGGACTACTATGAAAATATTACAAAAAATATTAACAGCAAAGGAAAGATTAGAGTGCTTTAATTAAATACAAAAAAGGGCAAGGTTGACCATGCAAAATACCCTATGAACGGGTGCAATCCAACGACAGATATCAGCCACTTATGCCACGTGTCGAAATCGCACCCGTCGATGACGATTCGGAAGGACGGCTACGATTAGATCATCAAGAGAGAATCAACGACAGTGGGCGTCGCTTCATCCAACGGTACCTGCTCGCCTGGGCCGGTGCTCCAGATCCGACGGCTGGGAAGCAGCGTCGACGAACGGGGAAGAAGCTCCGCCGGAGCGAACTTCTCCCCGCTGCGACGCTCCTCTCCGGCGTCCTCCGTCGCTCGAAAAGGGTGAGCTCTCCTCCTGCAGGTATATTCTATCCGTCTGGGGGTTCAAAAGGGGAGGCGGCGGCCTCCTGTGCGCGTCAGCGGAGGGGAGGAGCAAGGAGCCCTCGAACCCACCGGCGAGCACCCAAAATTCCTCCAGGCGCCTTGGGATGCCTGACTTGCAAAAGAGATAGTGATAGGAGGTCGCGGGCAAACTGTCGCGGCCCTCCAATGGGTGGAAAGTGTGGAGAATGGCGGTAACATGTGCTCCCCGGCGTAAACTCCGGCGAGGTGAAGCGGTGATGAGTGGATGGGTGCGAAGCGAAATGAAACGGTGGAAAATGATGCTATGTCTACCAGGAAGCTAAAGCAAACAAGAAAAAGAAAGAAAACGACCTCAAGGGCTGTAGAGCCCAAGGAAGAACCTCGACGGCCGAATGGCCGGAGGTGGCTTTGGAACGCGCCCAGGAGCGCATGGGTGATGAATCCACATTTCATCATCTTTATTCTATCATTTTGGCACCAAAAATCCTAGCAAACGCCTGTAAATACCTTTAATTTAATCATCTTAGCATTCATGCATGTGCATCTATTTAGTGTATAAAATACTGTAATTAAAGCCAAAATTATAGAATAAATAAAGAAAAGAAAAAGAATAAAATATTGTAAATATTTTATGACCTGAAACCCCGAGACCTAGGCATCCTGATGAATAGGTCAACAAGGAATAAAGTAGGGGAAGATAAGGTCAGAAATACAGATAAAATACCTATACATTCTATTCATTCTTTATTCATTTTGGAACCTATTTTTGGTTCCACTTTTATACATCAAATCAAGAAACTTTGTACATGAAAGTTGTAGATAATTTAATAAAGAAAAATACAAAATTTATTTCACTCAAAAATACTGTATAGATAAAAAGTTCTGGTCTGAATAAAAATCCAGAATCCCAACTTCCCAGACCCGTATCTCACAAATGACAACTCCAAATGCAGCAAACTCACCTTTAATTGTATATAAAAGAAAATAAGCTAATTATTGGAGGTGGTTTCGCATTTGGCGGAGCTACGGTTTGAAAGTTGAGTTTTGGACCCTTATTGTATACTTGTACATATTAAAATATTCAATTTATTATTTATTCATTATTTTTATATTTTATAATTTCATAAATATTACTTATAATAATTATGTGCATTAAAATTAGAATAAAAATTCAAAGAAAATACAAAATAAAATACATACATATTTGACACATAGGTATTATACCTGTACTTATAACTATGTAAAATATACTTCTATTTTATTAATTATTCAAATTATATCAGAAAAATAAAATAAAAATATATTTGTGAACATAAAAGTATCTTATAATTTTAGAAAATAGTAAATAAAAATAATAAAATTAAAATACACAAAATAAAAATTAAATACTTAAAATACATAGGTATTATACCTATCTAAGGCTAAAAAGTGAACTTATAAAAATATGCCTAATAAAATAAATAAAAATCATAATAAAATACTACATCAAATAACGAATATTTTTTATTTTATAATCATTAATTAATTCGGCTTTTTTCTATTTTTTATTGAATTTATAAAACAATTATCAGGGATTTTCCCTGATTGGTCCACGTGGACCAATCAGGAGACGGCCCCAGTTGACCCAGGTCAACTGGTCGTCCTCCCCACCTACCCCTGTCAGACGACCTGGTTTTTGGCGTTTTTGGCGGGCTTCTCTAGGTCGCATCTTTCACCCATTTGCCTCGATTTCTTCTGCAAATCTCTCCACCTACCATCAAGCTTGCTCGCCATGCGATTACATCGGGCTAAGCATCACTGTGGCGCAAGATTTTTCTTGGTCTTTGGACCCCTGCAACTCAGGGTCAAACCAAATAAGAGAAGCCTCCGACCTTGCGATTGAATTTTGAACACTCTCTGGTCCACCCCTCGCGCCCAATCCTATCCCCAGAGCTTCCTGGAGGTGACAGCTCCACCGCGAAGCCATCAGACAGGACATCCGAGGTCGGAGGTGCTTCCACCACCTCCCGCGAGTACGCCGGTCGAGGTACTTTCTTCCCTCTGGCTCCGGCCATTGAGGGCCTTTCCCCGTCATTTCTTTCATGCATTTTACTCCTGTTAGCCTAAGGATGAAAAACCCTCAAAAAATTAGAGTTTCATCGACTCGATCGTTCGATCCATCACTGTGGCCGGAGCGCAACTCCGTCCGTTCGTCGCCACCGCGTGTTACGCCTCCCCACGACCTTCCAAGGGTCCAGGCAGTTTGCCCTGGACCCGTTGACCATTTTTGCAGGTCAAAGCTGAAGTGAAGATATCTGGAGCTCGAGTTTTGAGCTCGCCGGAGCCAACGAAGACTCACAGCTCCGCCAGCCCCCAACGAGCACCACGGCCACCGCCGTGGCTTTTTGACGACTCCAAGAGAAAGAGAAGACCCTCTGGAGCTTCCCCGACCTTTTTGCGAGCCCAAACGCCGCCGGAGCTAGACGGAGGAGCTCGGAGAACTTCGCCTGGCCGGAGCTCCTCCGTGTTCTTCCATCCGCCTTCGCAACCGTTGGATCTTGGAGCGAATCCAGATCGTGCAGCCACCGTCGGATCCTCCCGCGCCTCGACCGTTGATCATCCTCGAAGATCTGATCGTAGCCGCCCATCCGCGAAGCGGCATCGCCGCATCAGAAGCCGACACGTGTTTAAGTGAAGCGCCCCTCGCTGCTGGATCGAGCTTCGTCCCCAGCTGTTGGATCGCCGCCACGTGTCACCAGCACCCGCTCCGCCGTCGGATCACGCGTCGAGGGTATTTTGCATCTACACCCTCGCGCATTTTGTATTTATAGTTTAGTCGTTAAACTTTCATCTGCAGTATAATATTTTTGTAATATTTGCAATTAGAACCCTGTCGTTTTCTTATTTGCAACTAGGTCCCCTGCCACGTCACCTCACGTGACAAGTTCACGTGAGGCGTGGGCATTTTGCAAGGGTACCCTCGACCTTTGGCGTATTTTGTTTGAGTACCAAAACTTTCATATCACGTGTTATATTTTTTTGGATAAATTGCGCGTAAGCCCCCAGGTTCTTAGATAATTACATTTTGGTCCTCGCCAGGCGCGTGCAAGTCACGCGCCCTGGTGGGTAATTTACACTGATACCCAGGCGGGTTTTGTAATTGCTGTTTGGCCCTAAAAATTGAATATTTAGTTTAAAACTTTGTGGAAAATTGCATGTGAGCCCCTGGATGTTTGAGAAATTGCAAATATACCCCTGTCAGGCCTGCTAATTATTTGGATGCTTGTTGTAATTATTTAAATTATCTTTTTAAGTCCAAAAATTCCACAAAAATAGGGTTTAGCTCCTGTGCACTTGTCCTTTCACGCCAATATTTTAGTTTTTGATTTTATTTTATTTTTATATTTATTAAAAATCAAAAACATGCTTTTTGTGCACTGTCTAGCTTAGAAAATGCCAAAAAAATATTAAAACACTACAAAAAAAATTCCAAAAAAATTACCTAGTGTCTATTTTAACCTATTTTAGTGTCAGTCCAAACACCACTAAAAATCTCAAAAGAAAAACACTAAAAATTTAAAAACACTCTAAAACTTCAAAAAAATTATATAAAATCAAAGAAAACTCCAAAAAATACACGGTTCCTATTTGTTCTATATTTCATTTTCTTTATTAGAAAATTATTGTGAAAAATTTTGATTGCTGTTTGCTAATTTTAATTCCCATTTTACTTACAGCCAGCACATATTTCACTGTTTTCCCTAATTTCAGTATTTAAAAATACCAAAAACACCTTGAAAAATATCCAAAAATCACAAAAACAGTAAAAAATCCTAAAAATATCAAAAACATTTTATTTCTGAATTTTTGGTGATTTTTGCATATTTTTAAAAATACTCTATCTTGTCTCTTATTACATTGTTTTAAATTCCAATATTGAAAAAAGAATAAAATATATAAAATATAAAATTATAAAAATCAGAAAATTAAAAAATCAAAATGCAAAATTTAAAAAAAATATATAATAAAAAAATTAAAAATTAAAAACCCACAAAAATTTCTTGGCTTGCTTAGTGTAGACACACCACACATTCACACACACACTTGTACTTGAATTACCCTGCTTGCTCCCTGTGTTCGAACTCTCTGCATACTTGCCCTTTACATCATTTGTGCAGAGTTAAAAATAAATTTTAACTCCACATTATTTCTAATTTATTGATCTCTAGTGTGGGTTAATTGTTGATTAAATACATGTTTCATTTGAGAGTCGCCACAGCGACGGTTGTCTCCGCCTTGTGTGAGACACCATTTAGGCTCTCTTGAAATTTGTGTTTATCAAATGGCACCGTTGCCGGGGAGCTACAGCGAGTAGTTCTTATTTTTGTTTGCTTGTGATTGCTTGTCTACCATTGCTAGTTTTTGTCTGTCTTACACTTTTGACATAAATTGATTGAGCTATTCTGACCATCCTTTCTTGTCTTCTTGCGAGGGACCGCGGAGCAAGGCAGATCGCCTAGGTGACCCGAAGCAACCTTGGGAAGCGGAGCCGGCCTTTCTTTAGCCAGGATGACAGGAGAGAGCAGGAGGAGTGAGAGAGTGATTAGTTTAGCTTGCATTTTATTTTGTGAAAGAGAGTGATTCATTAATTTATAATAATACAGGTACTTGGATTTTTGGACACTCCGGGCCTAATTTCCGGGTGTTTGTTCACCCGGGGGCTCACCGCGTTTTTTACCGATTTTTCACCGCTGTCATTTGCCGGTTTTGATTTCATTTTCACTTTCTTTTGTGGATTGAGCCCTTAGATTTAGGCCTGCTTAATCGATTAAATTAGGTCCAAACACACTAATAACCTTTACATGTACCTATAGCTCGTATTTGGACTTAGTTAAAAATTAAACAGTTAGCCCCCTTTCTTAGATCCATTGCGCCGCGAGCCCTCTCCATCAAGTGCTACTCTTGAACTCGATGTGTCGAGAAGAGGAGGGGAGGGTCTAAACCGGACTCTTAGGATCGACGATAGGTGGTTGACTTGTGGTTCTTCAAGCTAGCAGTTGCCTATCTTAGGACGATTTCCGCATTGCATATTGGCATATAAAGTAGGTTTATAAAATTTTGCTTTGCATCCCGCATGGAGAGAGCTGGGATTCGCTGTAAGTCTTCTTACTTTGCATCCACCATTTAGGCACAAAGGTGAGATTTCCATCTTTGTGGCGACTTGCACGGCTTTTCCGACTCTATTCTCCCTCTGTTTTTGGACAAAGTAGGATCAAGAAAATACAAAAATCGTTAGGCGCTTGTTTGAATCTACTCAAAAGAAACGATAACACCAAAAAAAATAAAAAAGGGACTGCTAAGAAAACCTTGACCAAAAATAAAATTCGTAATTGGATTCATTGATTGGGGAGAGTAACACCCTCACTTGTATTCAGGTTGCATGGGAAGGTTTCCTTCCAAGTGAGGTGAGCGTTTCGTAAGGATTAGAGCCAAAATCCCAGCTTGTGGCTGCCTTGTGTATCGCCTGGATTTCCGAAGTATTGGCGCTTCTATCGTACGTGGACGAGTAGGGCTTGGTCAACATTGGTGACTCTCTATTGTGCAGAGCATCGACCTTGTCCGAAGTATCGAGCCTAGGCCACGCCTTCACGGGGGTGTCTGTCTCATCGTCTCGCGTCCGAGTAGGTTCTTGCACGCTCACGGGTGATTCCGTTGCGAGCGAGTTCCGAAGTATCGGTTTCGCCTATTGGCTTCCTCTCTTATTCTTTGGCTGAGTAGGGATCCAGGAAGGATTACAAGGACCTCAAAAAGTGCAAGCTACAGGTTACACAGGAGGAGGACAAGTACGGGATACTCTTCCGGCAGTACTCTCTCTCCTTTAGGCGTAACGCTCTAAGGACTCGTGAAAAGATTAATTCTTGAATACAAGCTAAAACCGAAAAGATAAAAGCCGAACCTTCACGGCTTCATGTGTTGAGTTGGTGAATTCACCCCTGTCTTGCGTTTGATTGCTAGTTTTATCTAAGGTCAAGATCAAAAACACAGCACAATTGTGCGCAATTTTGCTTCTCATTTCTTCCTTCTTCTTCTGCATCCTTTCTCCTCTTCCAAATAACCAAGATGATGGGATGGAGATCTCTTAGGCCGACCTTGTCGGCACCGCTATCCAGCACTCCTCCTCATTCATCTAGGACTACCTCGGAGAGTCCGCTCTCCGAGCCTGAGTTTACATCCACCCTGTTCCCCCTCGACCACCCTTCCCATTCTCCTTCCATCAGTCCAAGAGTTTCAGAATTCAGTTCTTCACAGAGTTCAGATCATTCGACAGCACCTGAGATGGCCTCTTTTGCTTTTTCAGAAAATCCAGTAATGGCAGACAGAGGCGAGCACCCAGATGACCATGATCACCCTCCGTTCATAATTGATCAGGTGGCCATCAACAACTCCTTGTTAGCGTCCCTGGAGACCATGCAGAGACAGATCCGTGACCAGGGAACATTCATGGGTGATCTGATGAGAGAGATAGCACAGATGAGAGAGAACCGACCTGGGGGCGGTGGCGGTGGAGGAGGAGGAGGACCTGATGCAGGAGGAGGCGATCCAGATGCTGAGAGACCGCCACAAACCATTATGAGGGAATTGCACAACCCAGCTGCATCCCTCACGCACCGCTGGATCAGACTCCCGCCCATTCACGGAGATTTCGAGCTTCGGCCCCACACTGTCCAGCTTCTACCCAAGTTCCATGGGTTGCCGACCGAAGAGCCGCACCTCCACCTCCAGGAATTCGAGATGATATGCAGCACCATCCATGATCGGTTGATGGCCGAGGACACCATAAAGATGATCGCCTTTCCATTCTCTTTGGTTGATAGAGCCGCATACTGGCTCAAACATCTGGGGCGATTCGTCGACACATGGGCAGATCTCCGGACCGCATACTTGAAAAAGTACTACCCTCTCGGCCGGACCAATGCAGCCAGAGCCATGGTCAGTAACTTTGTCATGATCCCGAATGAACAGTTCCATGAAGCTTGGGATCGCTTTCGAGAGCTCATCGACCGGTGTCCACATCATGACATTTCCAAGCCCAATCTCGTGCAGAGTTTCTTCTGTGGGCTAACACCGGAGCTGCAGGGGCTAGTGAACACCTCTTGCGGTGGGTCTTATTTCTCTAAGGGAGAAGACGACGTATGGGCCATCTACGAAGGCATGGCAGAAAACTCCACAGTGATGGACCAAGCTCGAGTCTACACACAGCAGAATCCCCCGCAAGGAGCGGGATCATTCCAGAGGATCGCCCATATCGATGTCAGTCCCAATACAGTGTCAGCTGCCGCAGCCCAAGCTGAATCAGCCGCAGCCGACATGGGCATAATCAGTGAGAAGCTGGACCGCCTCGAGATCCTCGAGAAGAAGCAGATGCAAGGCATGGCCCAGATGGACCAAATTGCCAAGGCCATGAGTGATCTGAAGACGCAGATCTTGTGCGTCCAGGAGGCACAAACTCAGTCACAACAACCTTCCAGATCACGTGTTGATCTGAGCAGTAGCAATGCCAACCAACCCTCTACCTCGTACCGTCATGTGAACCATGTCCAGGCAGAGCCGGTTCCATTGCTACCGTACTATCCATTGCAGCTGCCATCTACAGATACTCAGATGGTGGTGTATCAGTCGGAGCCGCCACTGGCAGTTCTTCCTCCATCCTCCTTTGAGCAGGACCCATTGATGGAAGTCAATGGGATATGGTACGACCGGTACCCTCAGCCTGGGATTTGTCGTGATCATCCCGGATTTCGTTGGGGCAACAGTGGCTCCTCCTCCCAACAGCAGAATCCTGCCCAAGGACAGCAGAACAGCCAGCCAAACCAGCAGCAACAGCCCCAGTATGCCCATCAGCAGCAGTAGCAGAGAGACCCTCGTCCTGCCTATCAGGGACAGCAGTGGAGGCAGCGACAGCAGCCTCAGCAGTCTTATTCCCATCACCCCCAGTATCAACCACAGCAGCAGCAGCAGCCCCATTTCCAGCAGGGACAACCATCCGGTTCTCAGGGTCCCGCTTTTGAGAACCCAACTCTTGATGATCTTGCCCGCTTGCTCTCAGAACAGCGAGCATCCTTCAGGCAAGAAATGGATGAATTCTGGTAGGAGATGAGGGAGATTATCAAAGGGAAGGCCGCCATACCCGCTCAGATTGAACCTAACCCGAACAATCTGAAAAGAAAGTCTGAGCAGGTAGAGTTTACAGAGGATACCTCTCCTAGTGACTATTTGAGCGATATGTTGTATTCTTTCTATGATGCTGATTTTGTGACTACTAGGAGCGGTAGGATGCCCGCCGGCAGCGCCTCTTCTGAGCGACAACAACCAGCCGAATTAGGAGCGCCAGAGGAGCAGAGTAGCGGTGTTGATGCCGCTAATGATGATGTTGAAGACGGTGGTCCTGATGCCACCAATGATGGAGTTCCAGACAACGGTACTGAAGCCGTCGTGATCCCAGATGCAGACGGTGGTGCTGAAGCCACCATTTTGGATGCTGAGTTAGAGCGCGGTGCTGATGCCGCAGAGACAGGTGCCGGTGGTAGTGTTGAGGCCACCACTTCTACTTTTGTTGAGCAACCCTCTGTGATGTTACCACCTTTTGTATCTATGGACTGTGGTAACAACAAAAAGAACAAAATTATGAATAAAGGAAAGGATTCTGTTCACATTGCGGATCCATATGTGCTGCATGATGATGATTGTGTGGATCCTTCTTCCTCACATGCATAGGGACCTATTCCTAGCCCTCCATCTGTGGAGGCCCCTACCATCCCCTTCCCTGAGGCACTCCGCCGAGCGAAGGGGAATAAACGAGAAAAACCCAAAAAAAAAGCAACAAGTAGAGTTCGACAATCAGATGATAGACAGATTCCATATTCAGCTGACTCTACAAGAAGCACTTGAGCATATCCCCCTCTTCAAGAAGAACCTGAAAGAGAAGACTACCATCCGCAGGAAGAGGAGACACAGAGATCAAATCCATATGCTCACTCATGACACTTGATGCGCCATTCAGAACACATTGCCAGCCAAGAGACCTGATACAGGAGCCTCTTATGTCAGATGCGAGATCCAGGAGCAGCGGTTCGATCGTACGCTATTAGACAGCGGGTCTTCGATCAACCTCCTTCCGGCAGCCTTACTCAAGCAATTCGAGTTTGGCCCTCTTCTTCGAAGCAGAACGGTCCTTCAGTTTGCTGATAGGTCGATTAAGAGGCCGAAGGGGTTGTTGAAGGACGTGGTCGTTACCATTCAGGGCCTGAAATTCCCCGTGGACTTTGTTGTACTGGACATGGAGATCCCTGATCTTGCTCATCTTCTTCTGATCCCTTGGATTCAGACATTGACTGGGATTATTTTGATGAATATTTACCTTGTCTGATTCATTCTGAGCCAACAACCATGACAGAGTGCGAGCCAGTACAGTTCATTGAGGATTCAGACGGCCGCCCGTTGTCCGAGATTCATGCAGAGCGAGAGTTCTCCCACGCAGACCTGGTTGCCTTCACACAGACATATTAGAAGCCAGATCTGCCGCCTCCCAGTTGTCCAGAACTAAAGCCTCTGCCGCAGTCGTTGAAGTACAGATTCCTTGCGGGTGAGCCAGATATGCACCCAGTCATTATCTCAGCAAGTTTGACTGGAGAGCAAGAATCTCGTCTGATGGAGGTTCTTGAAAGAAACCGCAAGGCAATAGGTTGGAGTATAGCTGACCTCCAAGGGATTAGTCTGGCTCTGTCCTCCCACCACATTTATCTTGAGGAGGGCGTTAGGCCGTCACGTGAGTTCCAGCAACGGTTGAACCCGAATCTTCGAGACGTAGTCATGAAAGAAATTTCAAAGTGGTGGAGCGTCGATTTTATCTACCCCATCTCCGACTCCAAATGGGTTAGTCCACTACATGTGGTACCAAAGAAGACAGGTATCACAACAGTTGTCAATGAGTCGGGAGAGGAGATCGCTACCAGAGTACCAACTTCTTCGAGGGTCTGTGTGGACTACAGACGATTGAATAAGGTCACCAAGAAGGATCACTTCCCGCTACCTTTCATTGATCAGATTATCGAGCGGCTAGCCGGGAAGAGTCATATTGTTTTCTTGATGGGTACTCTGGATACAATCAAGTGGCCATTGCTCCCGAAGACCAGGAGAAAACGACATTCACCTGTCCGTTTGGGACTTATGCTTTCAGACAGATGCCCTTTGGTCTATGTAACGCTCCGGCGACATTCCAAAGGTGCATGTTGTCCATATTCTCGGACATGGTGGGTGACTGTTTAGAGGTCTTCATGGATGACTTCTCGGTCTATGGCGACGGGTTCGATGCTTGTCTTGACTGCCTAGACCGTGTGCTTCAGCGCTGCATAGAGGTCAACCTTGTTTTATCTTGGGAGAAGAGCCACTTTATGGTGACTCAAGGGACGGTCCTTGGTCATATCGTCTCCAACAGGGGCATGGAGGTCGATCCGGCTAAGGTGGATATCATCAGAAAACTTAATCCGCCGTCCAACTTGCGTCAGTTGCGGTCTTTTCTGGGGCATGTCGGTTTCTAGCGACGGTTCATTCGGGACTTCAGTCGTATTGCCCGACCGCTTACTGACTTGCTGACAAAAGACACCGAGTTTATTGTCAATGATAAGTGTCTTGAATCGTTTGAGCCTCTCAAGAATATGGTTGTTTCAGCTCCTGTCCTTCAGCCACCCGATTGGTCTCTCCCATTCGAGATCATGACGGATGCTTCAGATTTTGCTGTTGGGGCTGTGCTTGGACAGAGGAGGGATGGTTTACCTTTTGTCATTCACTACGCCAGCCGTACTTTGGATGCCGCTCAGCGGAATTATACTGTGACTGAGAAAGAGATGCTGGTCGTAGTCTTCGCTCTTGATAAGTATCGATCGTATATTCTCGGATCTAGAGTGACTATCTACACTGATCACACCACCATCCGGTACCTAATGTCTAAGAAGGATGCCAAAGCACGTCTCGCAAGGAAAATGAGATTTATATTAGAGAGATAAACAACAAAATATATACAAAAATATGAAGAGAAATAATTGAAAGGAAAATGGATTAACTACAAAGTGGCTCAGGGGTCAGACTACCCGATTAAGTGAAATCTAAATCCAAATTTTTAAACTAATCCCTAAGCCGTTTGCTTCCCCGGCAACGGCGTCATCTGACGAGTC